>JANDBE010000028.1:16465444-16476167 GCA_024320915.1 Erigeron philadelphicus
ATAAATTAAGTATTTAAGGCTAAAAATGTAAATTATTGATGATAAATAAAAAAAAATATAAACTAATGAAACTTTTTCTACAAATTAATATAAATACTAATATTATAATATGTATATGGATAATTATTATTAGGATTTTAAATTTATAGTAAATCAAAATGATGATATAAGCGAGAGTTAATTTGATAAAATTGAACGATAAGATTAAAATAAGATAAGATAGTTTGATTATAATTATCTTAATTATAGTATGACTACACCTATAGAAAAAATTAGTATTAAAGTTAGTTTGAATACAATTAATAATATAAAATAAAATATTGATATAAATATTAATTTGTATCAATCCAAATGTTGTTTAATTAATAAAATGATAAAAGTGTATTATGAAGATTATGTATATACTGTTAAAAAAAAAAAAAATTGTATGTGAATAATGTGATCATTAGAAAAAAATCACTTTTTTTAAATCTAAATCATGAAATTCTGTTTTTACATATATTAAGACTTATTTAATTATATGTAAATAAATATAAAATTAATGTTTTGTAATATTTTTTATTGACAATGTGTCAATATAACTTAGTTATATATTTTTATCCAGTCCTTTATAGGGGATCTAGTAACACATATACAAAAAAAGTAATATACACTAGGCCACTACCCACCCGAATTCAAACCCTTTGTGTTTTGAGCTACAGATCAATACACATACTCAGAATGTTCATCTACCTTGTAATTATACATAGAAGATATGACTATATCAAACCCTTGTATTTCCTCATATTTTTAATTTCCCTGATGGTTAATTTCTGATGGTGTGGGTGTTGGCCGGATATGACGAAAAATGATGGCGATTGAAGGTTGCCACTGCAAGAGTGGTGATGGTGGTGGTGGTTGAAAGCTTAGCGGCGAGACTGGTGGTGGTTGTTGAAAGCTTAGCGACGAGACCGGTGGTGGTTGATAGTGATATGTCGAAAGGTGCTGCGGTGGTGGTCGGCAGGTTTCTCTGGTCCTGCATTTTCTCGACGGGTGTGTTTTCTTATTGTTCAGTATATCCACCATCCCAATAGTCACTTGTTCCGCCTCCGACAGCCACTACCGGCGCCGCCACCAATGGCCTTTCTAACCTAGTAACCCTTGATTCCAAATCCGATTTTGACTTTTCTTGATCGCTATATGTTGGAGGTGAAAAAGTAAGACCCAACAACAAATTATTGTATTAGTTATTAAAGTTTTTGAAACATCTAACAAGTTTTACTATACGTACAGATGTATGTGTATTTTGTAGATCTTTGTTTTGATTTTGAATTCGAGGACAACCGAATGACATGAGTTGAAGTTCTGATTATTGTTGATACATAAAAAAAAAATGATGTTAAAGAATTAAATATTTATGTGGAATTAGGTTTTTGTTCATAAATAAAATGGATTATCCATGTAATCAATATATGCGTTTACAATAAAAGAAAATGACTTGAAAAAACGTTGTTAATAGGCGAAGCTCACTAAAGAGATTTTAACCAGTTTCATTTCCTCGGATAGAAAATTTTCATTTCCTCGGATAGAAAATTTTCATTCCCGCGTAAAGTGCATTCGTGCATATAGACCATCGAAGCTTAAACGTAGCTCTACTACCACTACAAATCTGAAAGAGTTGTTATGTTTGGTTTTATTGGATTTGATTAGTTACAAGTCTTTTAACCCCAAAGTCGTAATGAATTGTTTGAGGTTGCAAAACACTTATTTTCCTAGTAAAAAACTGTGTTGCAGGAGAAAAGTTTTGAACATTTGAAGATTTCACTGAAGGATATATTGTCGGCTACGAAGGAATTTGACTCAAAATACAAAATTGGGTCAGGTGGATTTGCCACTGTGTACAAAGCCGAACTTGAGCATTTTGTAAGTAAAAATTCTTCAGCAATAGAGGAGGGAGATGTCGTTGACATGCACAAGATATCCAACACTGTAGCAGTAAAAGTCATCACAAGTACAGCAAACGGCTTTGGAGAAAAAGGGTTTATCGCAGAAGTTCAAATGCTTAGCAAATGTAAGCATCCAAACATAGTATCTCTTCTTGGCTTTTGTGATGAAGGTACTCAGAAAATCCTTATCTACGAGTATGTTCCTAACGGAAGCCTTGATAGTTATTTGGAGCGCTCTTATAGAATGGCTGATCTTACTTGGGGGCGTCGTATACAAATATGCCTTGATATCGCTCATGGATTGGATTATCTACATTCGGGGTTGAATGGCAACGAGATGATAATACACCGTGATATAAAGAGTGCCAACATTTTACTAGACGATAACTTAAGGGCAAAGATTGCTGACTTTGGGCTCTCTAGACTAACCACTATAAATTCAAAAAATAGCACCATCAATACGGATAACATTGCAGGCACAGACTTTTACTTGGATCCAGCATATCAAAAGACAGGTGATCTAAAGAAAGCCTCAGATATATACTCCTTTGGGGTAGTTTTATTTGAAATTTTGTGTGGGACCTTGGCCTATGATAAAATTTACACAAGCGGTATGGATAAGGGGCTTCCATCCATAGCACGTCGACTCTTCAAAGAGGGAAAATCAAAGGCAATTGTCGATCCTATTATACAGGAAACAGATGGGAGTATTTTTTCGCGAAGTATAGCAGATCAAAATTCTTTGGATGCATTTATAAATATCGCTAATCAATGTTTGGTTGAAACTCAAAAAGAGCGTCCAACAATTAAAGAGGTCATCAGAGAACTTGAAAAAGCGTTAAACTTCCAGGTAAGTTATTATTATTTTCATAAATCGTTTCTTTTTCCATACTTGATTGCTTATTAACACTCCCGTAAGAACACTCTTAAAATAAGAACGATGATAACACTTAAAAACATCATTTTGATGCATTAAAAGTTTATAAAACTAACCTAGTGCATAACTAATTATCATTATTTAGGTGTTTAACAATATATTGATCTGTCAAAATCAAAAAAATCACGTTTTTTGGTGGATGCATCATTTTGAGTTTTGTGCATCCAAGATGGTTGCACAAAACAAAAAACATGAATTTTTCGATTTTGACAAACCAATGTGTTTAAAAACAATGATAGTTAGTTATACAGTATGTTAGTTTTATGGAATTTTAATGCATCAAAATGTAGTTTTTAAGTGTCTTCACCGTGTTCTTGTTTTAAGACTGTTCTTATTTGATTGTCCTACTATTATATAAAATATATAATGTTAGTGTAGATCTGGAATAACGAGGTTGCGTTGAGTTAAGTTTTTTTCGTTTTCCACTTTCAATTTTAAGTAATGAGTTTCTTTTTATCTCTAAAAAACTTTTGAAAACGTGTTTTGTTGTTGATCAAATGGAAAACACAAGCAAGCAATTTTCCATTTCCGAAATAAAAAACAATTACTCGTAGAAAACTATAAAAAAAAAAATTAATAGAAGTCATTATTAATCAAAGAATTTTGTGTTTAGATGAATGTTGTATTGAGAAAAATCAAACTTAAAACACATTTTACCTTTTCATGTTTTCCTTATAAATTTTTCTAGATAACACTTCTAGTTTTTTACAACACGCATCCTAAGATTCTATTAAAGTAAAATGTATTTCAAAACAGAAGGTACAAAATGCACAAAAAAAAGTCGTATTACTAGCTATTTGATATAATTACATTTTTTTAGTTATTTGAAAATTGTAATTAATTAAATTGTTTTTGATTTTTTTTACCTATCAATTTGCAATTTTACCGCCTGGTAGATAGGAATATAGTTTTGTATGGAATGATTATTATCAAGAGGGGACACTATGATATCATCGTGAACTAGTCCCTAGTCTAAGGACAACTGAACATCATGTTGTTCGACTCGTGTCAGGACGCTTCCTCGTGACCCGTCCTTCTAGAAACTAGTCTTATTATTTTAGTGTGTATGGGTGTTTAAGGGATTAGTAATATTAATGGTGGGTACTAGACTAATTTTGTAATGGACTTGTTTTGGGGTATTAGTCACATGAACTAGTCTTCCCGAGGACTAGTCCGACCATACTGTACGCTCTAAGAATGTAAAATTTAGGATACTGATATAAGCAATTATTATTTATAAATAAGCAATTATTTATATTTTTTATTTATTTTAAATGGTCGAATATTATGAAACTAATTATAATAGTGTAAAAGGATTTTTAGACTAAAGTTTAGAAGAATATATTATTTTCTTAGCTAATACAGGCTAAAGCCAATTTATTAATGTTATGAATCATGATTAACAGAATAAGAACGAGGACAACTACCAAGTTTTGCTTGAAGACATAAGTTTGGCTACACAAAGCTTCAGTGATTCCAATTGCATTGGAGAAGGAAAATTCTGGAAGTTGTATAAGGCAAAAGTTCCACAAGCAGTTTTTAATGCTAAAGGATGTACCGCCATCGTTGCAAAGCGATGGAACAAGTCTAGTCAAGGACATCAACTATTTAATAGAGAGCTTGAATTTGTTTTCAAAAATAAGCATGGGAACGTCACTGACCTGGTCGGGTATTGTATGGAAATGGAAGAAAATATTATTGTTTATGATCATTCATCAAAAGGAAGTCTAGATAAGTATTTGAAAGACACGAGCCTTACATGGATGGAACGCCTCAAGATCTGCTTTGATGTTGCGAGTGGATTGGAATCTTTTCACCTTAGCTGTGGGCCAGAAGAGACTGTGATGATGCAAGTTGATATTAAAAGTGGTAGCATTTTAATAGATGGTGACTGGAAGGCTAAAGTTTCTAATTTTGAGATTATTTTATTAGAACAATCTAATTTGGAGTTGTCTGCAAGCGCTGCATTTGAACAAAATATGGAATCTGATATATATTCATTAGGTGTACTTTTAGTTGAAGTGTTGTCTGGTAGATTGGTTTCGGAAGATCTATGTATGCCTTTAGGCCCTTTGGCTATCAACGAGTGGTCTAGTGATGAGATGATGTTTGAGGGTATAAAGGATCAAATCGATCCTCTTTCATTTAGTGCATTCACAGATACTGTCAATATGTGCTTTAGGGGTAATAATTCAAAAGTAGGAGTCTTGGTAGCGCAACTTAAGGATGCATTGGGATATCAAGTAAGTATTTCTTAGAGTTTTAACTATTTATCTGTTTTTTCCCCTCCAACATACACTTTCTCGTTTTAGATCTAATATTTCCTCATACTCCGTCTAATTGGTGGATACCAATTTAAATGAAAAACTCTCGTTTGTGAAGACTTAAACCTTAGATCAAATGTACTTTTATAATTAGGCCTCATTAAAATCACTAATATCAAGTTAAGCTATGGCAAACACATTTCATGAGTAATAGCAAGATTTCACAAAAGAAATGAATATTTGTTTGAAGAAGTTAATTAACTTAATTGAGTTTAATGATCGCAGAAAGACATAGAGGAAAACACAAGAGAGGTTTCGTTTTCAGATATAAAATTAGCCAGTGATAAGTGCATTCAAGAAGGAAGATATTGGAAGCTCTATGAGGCACAAATTCCACATGCTAATGGATTAATCGCCGTTTATGCGAAGTGGTGGGATGACAAATCTCGTGAATCACATAATCTATTTTTCACAGAGCTTAGGATTCTTTTGAAGTCTAATGACAAGAATGTCGTTTCTTTTGTAGGCTACTGTAATAATATGAATAAAAAGATCATTTTGTATGAACATATGTGTAACGGTAGTCTTGATAAGCATTTGGATAATGCTAGTCTTAATTGGAAGAAGCGTCTCAATATATGTATCGATGTTGCAAAAGGGTTGCAATATCTTCACGATAGTGATGTGCTAGATGGAACTATTAAGCCTGAAGTCCTCAAAAGTGGTAGCATTCTAGTAGATGGTTATTGGAGGGCTAAAATTGCTAACTTGGAGTGTTCAGTTAGGAATGCTGATGGTGATGTGCATTCAGATATATATGCACTTGGTGTGATTTTATTGGAGATGTTGTGCGGGAGGTTGGCATTGCCAAAAGGATGCTACTCTATGTCTTCATACCCTTTGGCTAGGCAACATTACCTTGAAAAAGGAAGTCTTTATGAGTTGGTGTTTGAGGGTATAAAGGAGGAAATCAATCTAGAGTCATTGATCGTTTTTCAGGAAATTGCCATTCAATGCTTCAAAAAGAATGGGCCACAAGCAAGCAAAGAGGTGGTAAACCAATTGGAGAAAGCGTTGGAATTACAAGTAAGTGGTTTCCTTTTGTTTTTTACCGGATAATATTGGAGTCCTTTCAATTATAGGCGATGCATGCATAAATATATGGGAAGTGAAAAAGACTGGTAACATGATTATTCATATATCTACTACAGTACTGCACAATCTTAATCTTTATCTTTATCGACAACAGACCTAATAGCTTGTTAACAAATCATTGCTTTCAATTTTATTAAATTCGAAATTGATGATGTCATTATTAATTTAATTAAAAATTAAAAATCTTAATAAGTAACCAAATATATTCATATATTATATTTGTAGAAAAAATCTCACTAATTTATTTATATTTTCTGTTTTCCATCCATAATTTACACTTGTTACTCTCACCAAATACTTAGATTTATAATTATTACAATTCGTAGTTGTCAACTTGAAAATTTTGTTTTAGATTTTTATCATTTAATTAATCAAAAAAGTTTCAACATTTTATTTCTAAATTTTTTCTTCCATAAATCTTTTCTTTTTACTATACCAGGTTTTACCCGAGTGACAATTGCACATATGCTCATAGAATACATGTCTTCACTTAATTGTATAACGGATGAAGATTTATGTTTCAACAGAATTGTTAAATCTAAAAAATTCACCTAAATACCCTAAAAGTAATCACCTTGTTAAAAATTATTAATGGTAGAGTATGATTTAAGAAGTTCTTGTTTCTGCAATTTTTGAAATACTAAACATATATATATATATATATATATAGATATATATATAATTAATTCGTAACATTGTACATTAATACACGTATAAATTCTACTTTTGAATTCCAAAGTTAACCGTGTATCCTGGTTGCAGACAAACTTAGAGGCAATCCCACAACTTTCACTTGAAGTCATAAAACAGGGGACCCAAAACTTTAGTGACGATAAGTGTGTTGGCAAAGAATTATACTGGATGCTATATGAAGGAGAGGTTTCAGATGCTAACGCATATGGATATACAACATCTCTTGTGAAGCGGTGGGATAATAAGTCTCTTGAAGCGCGTCATGATTGTTTGGCAGAGCGTAGTGCTCTTATAAAGTATAAGAACAACGATTATATTTTAGGTATTGAGGGCTACTGTAATGAGATGGATGAAAAAATAATCGTTTTTGAGCATGGTTATCATAGCAGGCTTGATAAGCATTTGGATGAGGCTAATTTTAGTTGGGGGAAACGCCTCAGGATATGCATCAATGTTGCAATGGTAGTGCACTCATCACATAAGGATGGTACTTTGTTTAGAGACATCAAAAGTGACAGCATTCTAATAGATAGTGATTGGAAGAGTAAAGTTTCAGTTTTGGATTTGAAAGGCTATAAACAGGAATTTTTGACACATTACAACAATGCATATGAACTTCTTGGTGTTTTACTGGAACTACTGCGTGGGAGATTGGATAGTGGAGATGGATGTGAAAGTTATTACAAGTCATTAAAATCTTTGGCTGAAAAACGCGAGATGTTCGCTGTATCAATCTCGCTTCAGGAGTCGGTGTTTGAGGGGATAAAGGAAAAGATTGCTCCAGAATCATTGAATCTAATTATCATGATTGTCATGGATTGCTTATATTGGATGCATGGAGAGAACAAGTAAGTTTCTTCCTACTATTAGAAGAATTTGGCAGAAAATTTGTTTTTATGGAAGATAATAATACTAGTATTGAGAAACTGTAGATATAGCTATACAAAAGAATTACCCTGCATTTAAAACCAGGGTCCTTAATGATATGTGCTTTGGACAATAAATCTAAACCATTGCATACTAGTCACTCTTGTTACAATTGAAACTCACCTGATTATTAATCTACTAATTTGGTTATGATATGACGTGTTATTTGAATTCATCAGACTATGCTAATAGAGAGTCATGATTCACAGGAATACGTTGAGGAAAGCCGACAAATTTCACTACAAGACATAAAATCCGCAACACATAACTTCGCTGATGAGAAGTGTACTGGCGAGGGAAGATACTGGAAGCTATATCAAGGAGAATTTCCACATGCTAACGCTAATGGACATACCACCGCACTTGTGAAACGATGGGATTCCAAGTCAAGTGAAGGCCGTAAACAATTTTTTAGACAACTTCGATTTCCTTTCTGGTTTAAGAAGAGTGAATATTTTGTTGCTGTTGAAGGCTATTGTAGTGAAAAGGATGAAAAAATCATTGTTTTTGAGCATGCATATAATAGAAGTCTCGATGAGCATTTGGATGATGTTAGTCTTAGTTGGACGAAACGCCTCAATATATGCATCAATGTAGCAAGCGTATTGGACTTTTTTCTTCAGAATACTCCAAGCACATGCCGATTTAAGATACACGGACACATCAAAAGTAGTAGCATTCTAATAGATGGTGATTGGGACGCTAAATTCTATAACTTTGAGGTTTCTACATGGAATGAAGAACGTGTAGCTCTTTACAACTCATTGGGCTATTTTATCCCAGAGGACGAAGGGTCAGTTATGGATAACTGTATGCATTCACTTGGTGTGGTTTTATTAGAGATTTTGTGTGGGAGATTGGCGTTGCCCGAAGGATGTGAAGATCACTCTCGGTCATTAATTTCTTTGGCTGAGAGCTGCTACCGGAAAAAACGGAATTTTGATGAGCTTGTGTTTGAGGGTATAAAAGAACAGATCGCCCCAGAATCATTGATTGTATATCAGGAGATTGTTCTGAAATGCATAGATGCAAAGTTTTGGCAGCCCGTTGCACAAGAGATAGTAAAACAACTTAAGAATTTATTGGAATTACAAGTAAGTGGTTTCATACTTTGACGATATATAATCTAATATCAAAACATACTTAGGTGAAATGATATGTTTCTGAAGTAACCTAATTTTTGTATTTTCTAAGTTTTTTTTAATATAAAGAAAGTCAATTTATTAATAAAAATGCTACTTAAAGTAAAATAAAATAGAACAATTTTTGTTCTTAAAACTGAAAAGATCATTAGAGCACCCCTAATGTGCCTTGTATTCATCCGTATTCACCATCGAATAGTGGGTGTGGGCCGTATTCGGCCGTATTGGACTTGCGTATTGAGGGATTCGTGGTGGCTATTACGGACCGTTTGAAGCTTTTGATTTTTTTTTTTAACACTCAACAGCTAGTTCTGATTAAAAAAAAATTAAATTTCAGATTTAATGGATAACGGCTAGTTATCTAAATTTTCAAAAAAAACAACATTTTTCACCTTTCATTCACTTATTTAACCCACTCATTTCATTCATTCAACCAAAACTCAAACATTTTCATATCCAAATCCAATTCATTCTTCAAAATAAATCTTTCCTTTATATATTTAGGAGGTTTATGGATCATGAAAATCTTAGTGACTCATGTCATGAGTCTTTGTGCGCCATTTTTATCATGATATAATGCTCAAGATATTATCATATATTTCACTTTAATACTTATTTTACAATAACAAATCTTTCCTTTATATATTTAGGAGGTTTATGAGATGTACAACCTACCTAAAGAATATAAAGAATATATTCGGATGTCAATAAGTTCAAAGGCATACTCAGCTCAAGTGAAAAAAGATTTATATAACATGCTCATCAAAGGAATCCCCCTTCAACAAGGCAAACTGGTAATACTTAGCTCGATCCTACGTTATTTTATCATATCTAATCTGGATTTTTTAATTTGTGAATTTCATAATTTTATACAACTTTTGCCCTCTCTTTAAAATAATGTTTAGTTTGTCAATCACTTTCATATATTGGTGTGAATAATAATTGCGTTATTGCAAAACTTCCAACAAAACGAGAGAAGATTGGTCGTAATGATCCACATATACTCTTACAAAATCGGTGTCCTAGGATAAAAGTTAATAAAACTTTCTTATATAAGATACTAACAATAAGCCCCTACAATACAAAACTTTTCTATATAAGATATGGAAGAGTTTCTATGTTATATAAAATAGCTAGTGTGACATATTCTTTGTCCAAAATAAACAGTACAATAGAATTAACATGGTTTTGATTTGTTTAATGTGTATAATAGTGGTTTACGCTCGGTGTTAATAGAAAAAGAAATGAAATGATATCAGCAATGACGTTTTCATACAAAAATCGCTCATCACGCATATGGCAATCCATTCTGGAATCAAGGTTCCCTTCTCTTTCATCTCTGGGGTGTGTTTTATATATGCAAAAAAGGGTAATTGGATGGAAATCCCCTGCCATTTGATACCCACTAATCAAGGTTGTAAATATCGCTTTCACTATCGACCCCCGATATGCGATATATTGGATACCCTAAATTGTAAAGGAATTTATCTAAAATATATATATATATATATATATATACTAACAATATATACAATTTGTGTTTTATAATCATATATCTTGTTAGTATATATATAAATGTTAGTACTTAGTATATATTGTTAGTATATACAATAAATTTATCTTAAATCTATACCCTATTACTTGTTCTAAGGCATTTTTTAAAAAAAGAAAGAAAAAAAG
>JANDBE010000028.1:16572796-16587821 GCA_024320915.1 Erigeron philadelphicus
GATCACGTTTTTTTAAAACGATTGCATGTTGTTGCCCTCCTCTCTTCACCCATAGACGGTATACGATCGAGGTTTTACAACAAAACACATTGCGATTTTGCAAAAAGAAAAAGAAAAAAAGAAAAAAGAAGTCAAAGTCAACATATTGCGATTTTGCAAAATCTCGTTTTAAGAATCTCGTAGCGATTTTGAGGATCTCATAATGATTTTGCAACATCTCCTAACGATTTTGAAGACCTCGTAACGATTTTAATTTTCTTCATTGCGATTTATATTAGAAAAAACTTGCTAATTAACAAAAAACTAAACAATACAACTTTATAGTCAACATCCGAACTTTTAATGAAACTGTAAAATAAATTTAGAAAAAGAAAAAAAAGAATAAGAAAAAAGAAAAACGAAAACATTCAGAATACAACTCCATCTAGCGTTTGCTTTGATCAACAGCACTTGTGTTGGTTATTGCTGTGCAATCACTTTCAATTAAATTAAATAATAAAAAACAAAAAACATACGAGTAACAAACAAAGGAATCAATTTAAGATCTAATAATTTCCCCCAAAACCCACAATTTGTATCACTAACAGAAATCAATGAGTTTGGCATTCATCTTCAATTCATATTAATTGAATTAATAATAATAAAAATAATAATAATCATACTTTTGTAAAAAGAATATGGCTCATTGGCTCAAAGCTGCTGAAGGTTTGTACATAATTTATATAATTTCTGTTCTCATATTTATTTACATTTTAATAATTTATACCAATTATATATGTATAGTAAGAGATCTGGATCGTTAGTGTTTGTAGTTAATTGTGAACAATTTTCAGTTATATATACTTGGAAAAAATGCTCTGTTTATTTCATAACATCAAATATCAAAATGCAACATGGAAAACAATCAGTTAAGATCACATAAAACCCGAGCCTGGTCCCTTCAACCATAGTGTTTCCTGATTGATCTCCTTTGGCCGTGGGAACCAATAATGGGTGGATTATCCATTTATTATATATTTTAGTAGTCCAAAAAGTGATAATAAACTAGAAGCCAACGGTGATACGTAACAAGATTATGGCTTGGTTTAAAAATCGCGCCTTACGCACACTCTCTTGCGATTCATGCCAAAAAAAAGTTGAGAATTTTGTACATGAGCTTTGGATTGCTAGTTAGTTAGCTCTCAGTTTAACCTTATAACCTTTAAGCAACCTTCTTTGGAAGTATAGTACATGATCCCTCGACTGCTAGTTAGCCCTCTAATCAGTAAGATCGATGTTTATTTTCAACATATTTTGCTTACTTTTAGTATTTTATGTGTTATAACTTATGAATCCTATATAGATGGTTAATAAAAAATTATCAAGATTACATGCCTCGTGTACGGAATCCCGCCGCTTTTGCGCTTCGGAAATGGACCTGTTGCTTTTGTGTGTCTCATGATCTTTAAAACCAAGGAATATGGTCGAAATATCTGGTCACTGAAAAGTACGTAGATTACAGCCAAAAACATGCATTATGTTTAGCTGACTATTTATAACATATATACGTAGAAATGCTCTAAGCTTCATTAAATGCCAGATCTTTTGCTGAAGATTAAGGTGTAACGCACCGATGTCAAATTTTACCTTGAGCAGCAATGCAGCATCCATAATATCTAGTTTTTATCTGTGTATTTATAATGCTATATAAATGCAAAAAGATTTAAAGAAAACTAAATGTCTTGTAAATTTTAAATTTTATTTTTATTGCTCGATAACAGAACTGGGGGATTCTTGTTCTTCATGTCATGATTTACAATTAGTAAGACAACTCTTGGCTGTTGTTAAATTCAAATGGCAATTGTTTTCATTTTGCACTAGTATGACATGAACCGAGTGTTGAAGTACGGCTGCAATCCAAAAATGGACGCTTGTGTTTCTTGACCTGTCTTTCTTACTAGGGTTTGTTCCTCTATATTATCATTTAAACACTTTAATTATGCACTTCAGTCTGACTAATAGATACAACCTGTATGCATAACTAGCATGTACCCATGTAATGCAGCGAGACTGAACAATTCGTTGTTGTCAATGAAAGGTGGTGGTCCTAAGTTGCTTTGTAACTCTTTTCTAAGTATAGGGTGGAAATTATTAATGGTTGTGAGAAATGAATTGTAGAGTAAGTACTGATAGTTGGGTGACATGAATGGTTGGGGTTTAAAAGCTATGGGGTAATTGAAAGATGAGTGGTTCTAATGAATTAAAGAACAACTATTATATTAGTTAATAACTTCTCGTGTAATGCGTTAAAACTTCAGTATATTAATATATTATAACGGAGTATAGATATATCTATAGATATGTATCTGTTTCCAAAGATATATTTTTGTTCTAACATTGGCTTTTTGGTAAGAAACTTATAACTGTATGTTTGTAATAATTTTTAGTAGTTCATGCAACTTGCTTGAATACTTGTTCCACGCGTAATTCTATGCACTTGGAATGTTTAGTGACTCACAAAGCTCATGGTATGTGTCACACAGATTTGTTTGAAGTTGTTGATCGAAGGGCAAAGCTGGTAGTTGGAGATGAGCAACCAATATCACTGCCACCAGGTTAGTTAGTGTATCGCTGTCTTATATTATTATATTGCACATGAAAGTCTAGAACTTTTTCTCTCTGATTAGCATTGTGAAAGCTTAATCATTAAGTAAATAAAAGTTGGTAAAGACATTGTTAAAAAAAAAAGTTATAGGATTAAGTTGATAAATCAGTTGAAACTTTGAAGTAAAAACCTGACAATAGAAAATTTTTAGGGTTATGATAATAAAATGTTGAAATGTTAAAGTAACCATTATTCAATCTTTTTACAATAGAATTGCAACTATGGTGTTAGTACTATACAACAGTACTTGTGTTGAGAAAAAAATTTAACGATAAATAGTTTACGCATGGTTTAGGGCCTGTTGGTTCATGAATTCTTTAAGTGCTGTCTAGATGAAGTGTCTATCATAACCATTGTCTGTAAATTAAGCAGTTTTGTTTGTTTTATGTGCTGAATGAAGAATATGTATTTGAGAAATATTAAAAATTAGTGATTGAATTGAAAAGCAGTACACCAATGACTTTTCAGTCAAGTCATTTTGTACAGACTAAGTTCAAAACAAACAAATCTGATGACTTATCATATTAAGGCATTTACTCAAGTTAATCAAGCTCCAAACAAACCCCACCTTAGTAGCCTATGCTTATGATATCTGCATGGTGGTCATATATTTGATTTATTTCTTTCTTTTCATGACTTTGCCAATCTGTACCACTAAGTTTCCAGCGGACAAGGATCTCAAGCAAAGAGTAAAAAGTCTAAAGCAAAGGTATTCTAGAGTTTTCTTGTCGGATTTATATAAACTCGTGTGAGTAATCTTATTCACAAGTGATTTGAAATTTTACTATATGCAGCTTAAAAAGGGAAATTCTTCCGATGACATGCCTACGACAATTGATACTTCCTTGGACAAAGCTATAACGTCTACGACAATTGATACTTCCTTGGACAAGACTACCTCCCGCATATCACTGTCAAAAGTTTCATCTGATAAAAATCTACCTGCTGCTTCAGCTGATCCTGATAGTATCAGTCCTGTTCATTCGTCTTTGAAAACTAAAGAAGAGGACCAACTCAAAGTTAATACTAATGTCTCCAAATTAGATACTCATGTGTCTTTGTCATCTTTGAGTGATCAGTTGAAACATGAAACACTCAATGACGAAGTTACCACAACTACTACTAATCGAGAGGCTGTTTCACCAATCTTCAATGGTGATCTTGTTAATGGGGATTCTTCAAATTTTGGTGAAAAGCTATCATCAGCACCTGTAACTTTTGAAGGGAGTAGAGCTGAAAATTATAATCCAGCTGATTCTGGTCAAGATGTCTCGTTTAGAGATAAAGGAAATGAGATGGTGATCAGCGAGGGATCACAATCTTTAAGTACAGATACGTTTACGCAACTTAAAACACCGAAAGTTACTGATCTCAAAATTGAACCTCAGCTAGATGAACAGAAGTTTAAAGAACATAAACCTGTAACCTCCCCAAAGACAATAAAAGATCAGCTTGCTTCCCCAAAGAAAACAAAAGATGAATCAGGTTCCCCAAAGAAAGTACAAGATCAGCTTGGTTCCACTGAAAGAGTACAAGAAAAACCTAGCTCCACTAAGAAAGTACAAGATCAACTTGATGAGGTAAACTATATTGATGTGGCATTGCACTTTTGGATTCTCTTTATCAGCTTCAGATTTTTTTAGTGTGTTGGTTGTGTCGCATAAGATTACAAGACATTTTTGCTGACATTGTTTTCTATTTAATAGGCACAGGGGCTACTTCAAAGTACAAAAACCACTGGTCAGTCAAAAGAGGCTAGACTGGCACGGGTAAGACTGCAAATCTATTTTCATTCGTATAGTTATAGAAAGTAGTCCTTCCTTGTGTATTAGGTGGTGGTTACGCATATCTATCAATTAACTATAACAGGATTGACATGTTCTTGAAACGGCACGTGGCATAATCCTTGATCGACACATGTCCTTTTAATTTATTAAATTTGTTAAATTAGCTTTTTTAGTTGTATATAAATTCAATTTTCTTATTAGACTTGGAATTAAACTCTAACTCTTGGGTATTAACACAAAAGACATTATAACCTTATTTGATTGATCGTTTTCTCACTAATAAATTGTCTCTTTTTCTTTCTCAATTCTTCAACTCCTATCACTCATATTCATTATAATAAGTTATTAACATGAAGACTTAAAAAATTTGAGTTTACGATCCGAAATCACAAGGCAATTTGCCATCATCCACTATACTTACAAGTTCCAATTTTGATGTGGTTCTAAAAATTTAAGGTAAATCCTAAACTCTAATTAAACATATATTATATTTATCGTTACTGTTTATTGTCATTTAGCTTCGATCATCGATATACTTTAACCACAATTTATTTGATACTCACGAATCATGTATGAGGCATATTCGAATTTCTTTATGATACAGTGTATATAACTACCGTACATCGTACGGGTATTAGGACTAGTTTACCTATATAAAGCTTCAGTGTTCCTTCTTTATGAATATATCTGTAATTTGTTTGGTAACCTCTCTTTGATATTAAAGCAAGAGCTAGAGTATTATAACCAAAGAGAGTGAAAGTGATACATGGTACTGCTTTAAATAGGTTTGTGCTGGGCTTTCATCACGCCTTCAAGAATACAAATCAGAAAACGCACAATTAGAAGAGCTTCTGGTAGCAGAGGTACGTTGTGAATCCAGGATTTTACTGCATCTGCTATGCTTTGGATTGCATTATTATATATCAAAGATTTTCCTTTTACAGCTTATTCTACTTTAAACAGAGAGACCTGAGCAAGTCATATGAGGCGCGAATGCAACAATTGCAAAAAGACTTGTCTTTATCAAAAGAAGAGGTGAGTAGAGTGGAGTCAAGTATGTTGGAAGCCTTGGGTGCAAAGAATGCTGAAATTGAGGCACTTGTCAGTTCTCTGGACACTGTTAAGAAACAGGCTGCTGTATCAGAAGGAAAGTTAGCATCACTGCAGGTTTATGCACTCCTATGAAGAATGCAAGTTTATGTCATACTCTTTTGCTACCTGCCTACCTTTTATGGTTTTGATATAATAATATCTGCACATATAAAAGTCTGATCACATCTACTTTTCTGATTGAACCTTTAACCTGTTTCACACAAGCCATACCATTCAACAGACTTTTCAAATTTTATGAAAACACTTCTTTTGAAGGGCTACTATTTTTTGTGTTATTTACTGTAAAACAAAACCTGTAAAACAAATTAGTTCCCGTAATATGTGATTGTGAGTGTCGAGCCTGCCCCATTAATAACTTCCTGCTACTAATATATGTGCAAAGAAGACAAAAGTCTTTCTGTTCAACACACTCTCTGACTATCATGAGTTTTCAGTTACATTTTGTATTATGATTTTGTGCTCTCTTCATTGCACGCACAGTTCTTGTGGTAGTTGATTTCTTTTTTTGATATACTTTGTCAATCGTCATTAAGTTAATAGATGACAACTATCTTATGTGTAATTTTATCGTATTTGACGATGGATCACCATATAGCTCAAGCTTGTATAACAAAGTGTTCTTTTTACCAGGCAAATATGGAGTCGATTATGAGGAGCAGAGAACTAACTGAAACAAGGATGATGCAAGTAAGAAAGGGTTTAAATGTTAATGTGATTCTTAGTAAATGCTATTTGGGACTTTTTGTTATTCTAATTGTTGTGTGGTATTTCTGGCATTGGTGTCATTGTTGAATATGTGATTGCGCAGGCTATAAAGGAGGAGCTTGCATCTGCAGAACGAAGAGGAGAAGAAGAACGTGCTGCACACAATGCTACCAAGATGGTTTGGATCTAACCAAGTGTTGCTACTTTTTGTTTTTTATTCCTATGATGTACACACTTTCAAGGGTCATGATTATCCTCACAGGCTGCAATGGAAAGGGAAGTGGAACTAGAACAACGAGCTCTTGATGCATCCACAGCCTTAGCCAAGATCCAGGTATTCTCAAGATGCATATTTTTTCATATCCGAGTATGCTATCTGTCATTACTATGATACTGCTGTTATGTAGCCATGATTGGCATATATATAAAAAAGCCAACATAACTTTTTTAACTAAAAAGTTCCTCAACCAGATTTTTAAAAATTTCGTACCAGAACTTGATCTGTGTGTATAAAGATAATTACTGCAGTCAGCTCAGACGTGGTGCAACATAGGCTATTCTTGCCGATGTGTCTATTATGTAGTTTATCTTATATATTGCTCGATGGTTATTCATATGAAAATATATCAAACTCCCTGCAACCCTCTCCCTTTCTTCTTTCTGAATTAATTGACCGGTGAATACACCCCACTTTTGACCCGCGTAAACAACCCTCTTTTGTTGTGGCGTGTGCTTCAATTTTGCAGATGAGGTTTCTGTATCTGGCATGTGTTTGTTGATTTGGTGGAGGGGGATGGGGATGGGGAGCTGTTGTTGAACATGAGAGGAGTAGAACTTCAGTGAAAAAAGTGGAGCTGTTGAGGGCTTTTATGTTAATATCATAAATGCAAATATGTTGATTTATTAATGTTTCCTTAGCACAGTTGAAAAGTTTGATAATATTTAGTAGTCTTTACAGTTTTTAAATATACCCATACATATGGCCATACTATTTAATTTTCTGCCTGTGGTAACCATGTCTTGTAACTGGTTACCTGTATTAGAGAACAGTTGATGAGAGGACTTCCAAAGCTGCAGAGCTTGAGCAGAAGGTGGCTCTACTTGAGGTAACTACAGAACTTCTTAGTATATATACATGAAATTATGTCTTATATACTTAACATGTTCTAAGAGCATCTACCATTAGGTTGAATGTTCTAGCTTAACTCAAGAACTGCAAGATGCGGAAGCTCGTGCTCGCCGAGGGCAAAAGAAGTCTCCAGAAGATGCCAATCAAGTGATTCAGGTAGGATTAAGTAAAGAAGATATATGTAAAGTTTCAATGAGGTTAAGTTTTACACTTCCCTATATCTATAAGAAATGAGATATGTTGTATAAGGAGGGTACCTTGTTTAAGAAGTTTGATCACCTGATCTCTCAAGTTATCTTGTAATAAATAGTACATTATGTTTTCTCGGCTTTTATCCGAATGTTTTGGTTTACCTTCCTGTTGCTGGAGTGTGTTTGGCTCAAAAGTAGACACTAAGACCCAAGGGCCTTGGTCCTAGTGGTATGTGTGAAAACTCATCAACCAATAGGTTGTGGTTTAAGTCCTATGGTGGGCAATGTGTCAATTTGTGGGAAAGATGTGCTTAGTTGCCTTTCGTAAAAATGGTAGATACTAAGAGAATATTTAAATATTGGAAGCTCCTTATTTGGTATCACATAAGTTTTTAAGTAGCAAGTAGTTAGCTGCAGGATTTTGTTTTGTAGGATGGGTTGATCTATGATGGCCATTGAACCAAAGTCAATCAAGCTTTCATTATCATTGCATATTTGATTTATCACCTTTCCACTTTTTAACACTAAATTGTGAATCTGTAGATGCAGGCTTGGCAAGAAGAAGTAGAACGTGCACGTCAAGGCCAAAGAGAGGCTGAGAGAAAGCTCTCTTCTAAAGAGGTAAGTTTCTTACGGATTTATTCCCTGGATACATAACCGAGTGTTGTTTTCCCCTTTGTGCATATCTTGTTTAATAAAAGACTAATGAAGAACTCATTCTCAGTTATTAGTATTCGATGGTTCTTAAGTTTTAAAATGAAAAAACAATGACAATGAATGATTGCAGGCTGAAGTTCAAAAGTTGAGAGTGGAAATGGCTGCCATGAAAAGGGATGCTGAGCATTATTCACGCCAGGTATTAGCATCAGATTTTCATATAAAAGTGGTTCTTTTTTATTAAAGTTATACGAATAAATATATAATTCAACATTTTCAATTAAAAATAGTAATTGAAAATAAGAGTTGGAATAAATGTATTCCTATTCAAGTTATATTTTTTGGTTGAACTGAGCAATTATGTTTTTGAAATATGCTCGATTTAGATTTTGTTTCCTGTTTTGTAAGTAGAAGGGTGTGTCCCTTCTGGGACATTCGATGAAATTGTAACTAGAATGGTGTATGCATGGTTTTTACTTGTCTTGTGAATGTTGAAGGCTTACATAAACTTGGAACAAAATTTTGAGGTTGATGAAAACAGAGTAATGTATGTTGCTAGATGTATTAAGAGGCTGCTATGCGTTCATCCCTACTCATCCCTGCCTTTATTCTTATACCAGGGACGAGCCAACACCATAAGGTGGGACTCATCCCTCGTTCATTTATGGCTGATCCGTCCCTATGGAGATGAGTGTTATTATTAAGTGTATGTGGGTTGTTCAAGGGATTAGTGGTATACATGGTGGGTCATAGACTAGTCCTTGAATTGGGGATGCTTTAGGGGATTAGTCCTTGGTTAGTCCTTGTCTGATGTGGCGATATGGCGCTGACAGAGACTAGTCCTTCTGAAGGACGAGTTCTCCATAGTGGATACACTAAGAAACACTAGTTCTGGTTCTTGTGACCTCTAATATCAATTAACAACCACTGGATATTGCTTGCTTTCTGACTTAAGTTTGGTAAGTTGAAATCAATGATTGGATGGAACAAATCATTCATTTGGAAAATTTTAAAAAGTTGTTAGTTATGGTTTTTGGAATGGAATGATTAATATGAAATACAATCGCATTCCCTCTAAAACCACTTTTTCCATTTTTTTTAAGGGTCCCTATAGTTTTTTTCATTTCTAGATGGAAGCGATATAAAATTACACATTAAAATCCATCCTACCAAATATAAAATTCTCTCCATTTAGGAACAGCCACCTACATAATCAATCCACTTTTTTTGTGGCCCTCCTTTTACATCTTTTGGTGCTACATTTTCACTTCTCTAGACACTAGGTTTTCCCATGTGCTGACTAATTCGAGTGATGGTTTCACTGAGCAGGAGCATATGGAGCTGGAGAAAAGATACAGGGAACTTACAGATCTATTGGTAAGTTGAAGTCTGATGTGTCATTTGTGAATGTTCTGTTAATTAATTAATGACTTTAGTTGATGAAACATGCAACTATGTATCATCAGTATTACAAGCAAACCCAGTTGGAGGCGATGACCAGTGAAAAAGCTGCAGCAGAATTCCAGTTAGAGAAAGAGATAAAGCGTATTCAGGAAACTCAGGTTCGTTCTTGGCAACTTGTATCTTTTATAACATGAGGAGGTGGCAATGTGGACACAGTTGGGTAACGGGTCAGAAAGGTGATCTTTTCAGCACGGGTTGAAATGGACTGGTTTTGCTGGGCTGACCCACATGATCCATATTTGTCTGTTTGATTTTAACATGTGAATTAGGGATGATTTTGGTTTGGTACAAAAACTGAACTGTACCAAAACTGATGAATGAGGAATGCTGAAACCGAATGTGTCAAATACCCAATCCCGAAACCGAACCGAATACACATCTCGGTACAGGTTCAGTACCAAAATTCCAGTTTCATACCGATTGCAGCGTATTTTCACAACTATAAAGAAGAAAAATGGGTTGAACAAGTGAGATGTTGGTAAACATGAATCCAACTTCTTATGTACAAGCAAACATCACCTAATTTTGGCACTTTGCCTATGTAACCATGTGTAATTTGAAATCTGCAAATAAAACGTTACTATGATTTTGCAATTAGTAGGCACTAAAATTTGTATTAAAAATCAGCATAAGTATCATTAAGTATGTAAAAGTATAGCAAAGCTGCAGAAGTGCAGAACAATAGGCGGGTTTAAAATAGACAACTATGTAGGGGGGGTTAAAAAGTTAAAGTCGCAGATTTCTGCCGAGCCTTTGGAATATTACCACATGTATAGGTTATTAGTTAATGCTTAGTTTAGTATACAATGTTACTGTTTACTAGTACTTCATCATTGTGCTCGTATCTTTGTTAAAATGTAATCTATTAGAGTTACGGTTACATTCGTGTGTATTTGTAGTAGTTTGTACATTCAATAGAAGAAAACGAACATGGAATGTGATCTGGTATCTGCATTGTTGGTCAACAGCCACCACCAGAATTGATGAAATACCCATTCAGCCATTCTGATGCATGGCTGATCTAAAGAAACACCTTCCAAAATTTCAGTATTAGGATTGGTTTCACTGGTACGGATCCGGCCGGGACGAAAATCGTTTCATCAAATCTCTAAAACCGAAACCGAAACTGAATACCAGCGGTACCGGGATTTGGTACCGGTACGGCATCGTATTTTTGTGAATTTCGCTCATCCCTAATGTGAATTATGATTGCACAAACAGTATTACTATAATATAACCTGAATTTTTAAATTTAAGTACCGTTTAACAGATTTTTTTTACAGTATTATTATAATATAACATTATAACCTGAATTTCTAAATTAAAGTACACCATTTAGCAGATTGTATGCATCAAATACAAGACTTGGGCCAACTTTCAACTTGTTTGAGCTATTCTCCTTTCTAGCTTATTTATTTTATTTGGCCCATCTGTGATAAAACACAAGCCAAAATGACTCATTTATAAGTACATGGATTACGCACTCTGGTCTGCAGTCCTACTGTAATTGTCACTTGGTTCTAGTTGTACATATTTACTCACATTTTTAGTGACCAGGTAGAAGTAGAAAGGAGCAGAGTCCCTCGTCGCGCATCAACAATTTGGGAAGAAGACACTGATATGAAAACTCTTGAGTATGTTGCTTTTCAGATTATTACAGTTGCTTACATCACAATTAAGGTCATACCTTGTATGCCAATGAGACTATAAAGTAAATTATTTGCGTACTACTACTACTATGATTCTAGTATAGTGAAGCTTCTTTGCTCTTTTTATATATATGATCACGGAGGACTTACAAATTGTGATATTTGATTTGTATTTGTCATGATAAGTGTCATATGAACTTGAGTTGACACAATTGTTATATTTATTGAACTATGACACCACTGATTAATCATAACCCTAACACAATTTCTCATTATTATATTCCTTTTGACTTGGCCAGCACGAGAACGATAGGAAAATTAAATAACTAATTACTTTTTAACCCCCTTCTTTCTCAATCAACTTCCTTGAGTCATATCAATGTGCTCCTTGATCATGTCTAAGTACATCTTAATTTCAGGCCTCTCCCCTTTCATCATCGCCACTTGGTTGGGGCAAGTATACAGGTATCACTTGGTTCTATTGCTATACCACCCATATTGTGCCTTTGCTGCTCATCTTAATTCATCCACGTTCATACCAATGCAGCTGCAGAAGGCTGCAAAAATTATAGATTCTGGTGCTGTTAGAGCTATGAGATTTCTCTGGCGATATCCTTTTGCTCGAATTTTCCTAATATTTTACGTCGTAAGAACACTGTTTGAATCATAATCCTCCCCTCTTTTGATATATTTTGCTGGTGTTACTTTATTTATGGTTCTCTACGTTCCACTTTAGAACTATCTTGTTCTCTCTATGGGTATTTAGTATCTACAATATGAGTAAATATAAGAAGGGATGGAAGAAGTGTCTATATCATAAACTAATTGAGTTTTGACTAGTTTTTGACTTAGTTTTGATTGTTTTCAATCTGATTCACAAATATATGCAGGTGTTTGTGCACCTCTTTATGATGTACCTGCTGCATCGACTTCAGGTATGAGCTAGTCGGCCCTGTAGGATATACATCTGAATTTATATCTTACACCCGATTGGTGATGACTTCATTGCTGGCTTACCTTTCTATTAAATATACAAAGAACAGAAGTTGTTAGTAATTGTGACCACCGCACAGAAAACATTAAGTGATAATTCTGGGTATGTGGCCGGATGATTTTTAAGTGATGCGGAATTGCATATATTTCTGTATGCTTATGGTTTTACTCCTGGCTGGTTGGGTAGAGGATTAGCCGGGTAATTTGGTGTCGGTTATGTTGACCTGAACACTTTCGTACACAATTTTTATTTATTGTATCATTAGTGTTTCAAATGTTATTATAACATGATATATTTTTTTTAATAATAAATAATATCTGACTTTTGGCGCATTTCTACTCATTTGACTCATTAGGGCTAAAAAAAACCTGAGCTTACCCATTACCACCTATAACAACTGTCATATCTTTGACTTTAAGGTATCAAATTAATCTATTTGTAACATAAAAGTCAGTCTATAAGGTCAGATGGATAATATAAATCATTTTGGTTTCATAGTTTGTCGTCCCATAGTTTTTGGTGAGGCTGTCTTTGAGATTAAATAAAGATCATTGCATTAAACTACGAAATTTTAACTATACAGGTGCATTACATTGGTAGAGTGTATTGGCACTAGGAAAGCTAATACATGAATAAGATTGAATTCTTGAAACTGATAGTTTTAAAGGTTTAATTGATTGACTTGTAATTTTGAATGAACAGGAGCAAGAAGACACCATATCATCAAGAGAAATTGTTGATTCTATGGGACTTGGCAATCATACCTTACCTTGACTAGTATTTTTAGCGTGTCCACACTGCCATTGAAATTGCATCGTTTTAGTTTGCCAATGGTAGTACAGTGTCTCAGCGTGATATAGTAAAGAACTGAATCACCTGTTGTTATTCCCTTGGTAAGACTTAAAAAACATTAAAAAGGGTCGAGGAGCCTGAGAAAACGGTTCCAACATACCATATTTTGTGTTGTTTCACAGCGTTGGGTACCATAGAGGGAGTTAGGGACTACGCAGTAGAAGGTTTCATGTAACATGTATTAAATACAAACTTTGTTCTTGTTGCACATATGAAAGTTTTACTTTATATATTCAGTGATCGTTACTGCAATTCGAGTACTTGAATTTCACAAATACATAATTTTTTTGCATTAATTAAATCTTCTTTTGTTTTTGTCTCGGAGAGTATTTCCTGAGTCTACTTTCAGAAAGACGAAGATGCATTGTTTTTCTTAATTCCAAATTTGTCATTAATAGTAGCTGCAATGCGATGCAAATATGCAATTATGAGTTAGGCCTGATTTCTGTTTGTATTCATGAATGATGAATACCAATCAAATATGGTTTCATCGCTTACTAGTCACGAACTATTATTTATATCGGTATATCACTGCCGATTGGTCTACGCATAACAAAGGAATTTTAATCCTAGTGGTAGAAAGTCTTTATTATAGGTGCCCGTACGATTAAATTCTAGATGGCGGTGCTACATGTGAAAATGGTTTTTAGGACGCCCTAAAGGTTAGCAATACAAATTTGGTTATTAAAAATTACATGTATAGTGATCCATTGTATTGGTCAACAAAACTATGAGTATATGTGGTAAAGGGAACACATACTTGTACAACAATTAATGCAAAAAAGGTATGTATTAGTGATCATATACAGTAAAAACACATACTATGTGAGTATGTGACTTAATATCTTTTCAAGTAAGCGAAAATGTGTATAAGGAAACGTTATTCAATCTTATGAATACCTTTATAATTGATCCGCATAAACACTTCAAACAATAACAACGTCTCTACCTTTGTGATTGGTCGTCTTCATTTCCAAGTTTTAACCTTGTACTTTTAATTAACTTCATAAATTACACTACCATATAACTGCTCTTACATTCTAATTTGAAGGGCTCTTCACTTAAATCGAACTTAACTATGTTGCATAAAAATGTTTTCAGAAACCCCTTTGCCCAAGATCATGATTAATAGAGTTTAAGTACTAGACACACATACTAGTGACATTATCAAAATAACATACCTTCACTTTATCGAAACACTGGCAAGTTAATCAATACTTGATTGAACTCTTCAAGTCACGACTGAGAAATGAGAGAGAAAGAAGAAAGTGCGAATGAGGTTTTGTTAGTTTTCAAAAATTAACAATAAATGTTTTCACAATATATATTAATTATGTTGTATGATGAATCTAACTATTTCACACTCTAAACACTTTTGACATAATTCACTTTACTATTCAAGTTTACTTGTTAAAATAATTAAAAATAGTTAAACAATGATAAATAAACCAAATAGAAACTAGGCCCCGCATAATGGGTGGGTCAGACGGATTTAGGTAACGATCTAAGCGGGTCATTTTAAATTGGAGGGTCAAACGAGTGCGAGTCAAAGCGGGTTGGGTTTGGGTTGACCCGCATTATAAAAGAAATTATTTACAAAAACTTGTACAATTTATTAAAAATTATAATATAAAATTAAATTGAATCAAAGAATAAATCCATGAACAACTCTTCGTATTTCACTCCACAACTATATATACATAATATAATAATATTTTATCATTGATTTATTAAAACTTGTACACTTTAGTAAACGGTGAAGATATATTGAATATATATATATATAGAGAAAAGATAAATTCAGTCCAACTAAAAGAAGTCCAAAAAAAATCCATGTAAC
>JANDBE010000028.1:16603914-16614986 GCA_024320915.1 Erigeron philadelphicus
GGGTTTCAAACACGGGTTACCTATTGATTTTTTTTTATACTTATTTCCTTTTTGAGTTTCCAACCAATATATTGCAACTTTTTCATCCCTATATCCACAACCAATATGTACTAATATTTAGTTTTTCTCACACTTTTTTCTTTAGTGTTTTTAACTAATATTTTAAAAACATTCATTTATCTTTTCTTTTATTTTTGACTTTTGCTTTATGGTTTTGACTTTAAGCAAATATGTATTTCATATGTCAAAATTTTACAGTACTATTTAGTTTCACACTTTTTTTTAGTGCTTTAACTAATATTTTTTGAAAACTTTCATTTCTTTTTTCTTTCATTTTTGACTTTTGCTTTATTGCACTTTTAAAATATATTTATTCGTTAATATAAACTTATGGAATCGTTTGTGGTTTTGATTTTAAGCAAATATCTATTTCATAAGTCAAAGTTCTTAATTAAATATATAGCAACACATCATAAATTAAAAGGTCTTATTATATATGTATTCGTTAATATAAGCTTTTAAAATCATTAGTGGTTTTAACTTTAAGCAGATATGTATTTCATATGTCAAAGTTTTTAACTTATATATATAGCAACACATCATCGATAACAAAGACTAATTACAATAATTGAAATCTCTCAATGTGCATACTAACCTAATGTGGTTTCGCTCTTAAATAAATATACTGATCACTGACATAATCATTTTTGATTAGGCAGTTAAGAGTTTAATGCAATTATACTAAAATAATATGCAGATGTTTAAACAGTATTGCGGGGCTAAATTTTACTAGTTTACATGAAACTTGTATGAAATTTATATAAGTCAAAGTTAAATGTAACTTAATAACATATTAGCGACTCAAAGTCGATTACAAAAATGCATACCATTTTGTATGAGTGTATAGTAACTACTCGTATTACATTTTAAAACTTCTCTTGAAAGCTAAAATGTGTTTACAACATGAGTTTATTAAGCTTTCTTTGTAAGTTATGTTGAAATTTAAATATTTTTAGTTTATTATTATTATTATTATTATTATTATTATTATTATTATTTAGATAATACATGACATCAGCATAAAGATAGAATAGAGAAAAAACTGTAGAAATCAACAAAGACTTATCGCATAGTCGCATCAGAATCTTTTTGAATGAGACCACTCTAAAAAGCAATGCATATTCATAATAAAGAAACTAGAAAATAATACAAAAGAGTGTTTTGAAAAAAAGACACCGACAGAAGACAGCGGGAACAGTAGTCTCCGGCAACTACCCACCGTTAACCGTCATCATCATCGTCGTGTCGCCGATGACGGGATTCGAATCAGAATCGGTTCGTCTTCCATTATCAGTCGAAAACTTGATCGAGGAGATGTGTGTCCAGAAGCTTCTTCCTTTACCTAACTTTTCTGCACGGAAAATACTATTCAACATCGGCGAAGTTGCTGCCGTTGATGTTCTTAAAAAAATCGGAAGCACTCAAACTCCAATTCGTAATTTAAATAGTTACATTATATTTATGGCTAATAAATATTATAAATCCTCCTCTTCTTGTTCATTTCCAATTCCTGATGCTGAAAGTATTTGTGTTTCTTCGCCTTCTGCTTCTTCAACTGCGTCTACTCCCAACAGTATACTCTCTCTCTCTCTATATATATATATATAGGTTTTAGGTAAAATAAAACAAGTATTAAAGTAAAAAAAATAAAACAACAGGTTTTTTCTTCACTAGAGATCATCATGAAAATCACCATGCATTAATTGCTTCGTGAATCTCCGTGACACCGTGCATCAATTTTTATCATGATCCAAAATGTCAAGATCTTGTCTTGTTTGTTTTACAATGATTAACCCCGATAGATATATATATAGATATATGTATAATAATTGTTTTTGGTTAGAAAAGGTAATATATTTATTTATGTTGTTGATTAGTTTTAAATGTCAAAATCTACATAATGACTTGAAGCTATAATTAGTACTTTCTAAATAGTTTATTTTTAAAAGGATTTCTCCAAATGGTTTAAGTTTATGTCAAAATTTTCAAACATTGACTTAAAAAGTCATTCTTTTAGGTTTTAATTCTTTTAGGGTTTTTGGTTTTAGACTGTTTAGTAAGTAACCATCATATGTGATTAATAACCAGCCAGGATAGAATTCTTCATTTTCAAAAAAAAAAAAAAAATGACTGCTAAATTAGGATAAAGATAATGATTTTGCAATTTTGGGTTTCATTTTCATTATTGTGATGGTTTAATAAATAATGGAGTTAAGGTACCAAGTTCATTGCATGTACGAGTAACATGCTATATGAGCAAATAATTTGATGTGGTCCACTTTTTATGAGTGCTCATAGAAAGGCCTAATAGAGTTGAACATTTTGGAGAACCATCTATTGCGTTTATGTTGAATCGAACTGAAGTTGTAATATGCATTTTAAATTCAAGGAGATAGAGAAGTGATAGAGTTCATGGTCCTTTTTTAATGCAGGAAATCCGTTCTATGATTCTCCAACTTCAAAGCAGTTTCTAGAATCGCCATTCAGCACGGAAACTACTACTCAACGACAAAATTCCAGTTTATCGTGTTCCAGTTTAAAAGAGGCAATTCCTAACTATGGCCCAAGTACTAATCACAATGTTTCACCACAAATAAAGCAATGTATTACCTCAGCTAGTCCTGGTTCAAATGGCATAAATATTAACAATGTTGATCAGCGCTTTTCTGGCACTCCAAGTTCCAGCCATGGTGGTTCTCCTGTTCAAAAGAAACTCTTCACGTCATCTGATTCTCCAACTCCCAAGTATCCTATAAACCCGAAAGCACTGGATTTCTCGGAGCTTGAATTTCGGAAATTATTTATGGTGCATAGTTACTTTGGAAGGTTAGTTAGATTGTGCCCTGCTGCTTTTGTTGAAGCCTTTTTGGCTGTTATATCTTATGATAACTTTTCAAGCTACTTCTTTTTTGCATGCAGGAAGAGGGTGGAGGATACTGTTTCTGATAATGATGCAATCAAAATTATGTCAATGAAAGATATTTCAATGTTGAAATTTGAGGATTGGATGTGGAAAAATTTTGGCTGTCATTACTGCGAACGCTGTGATAGAGCAGTGGTATATGATATTTCAACCTTTATTCTCATATCAACTATATATATGTATTATATCTACAGACTAATGTACAAGATCATATATTTCATATTGAACATGAAGTTCCAGTTATCCAGTATAGTTCACTGCTTATCGTCATTTGTCAATATCTCTGTCATCACCAGCCCCTAAAATTAGGCCAAATACAAGAAGTTTTTTCTTAAATATTATCATGTCCATTTCTTTCTCATATATGTAGATTTCTATAATTCTATATATATTATAATATTAGTACTAATATGTGGACCATAACTCTCTTCATAATAGTAAATCTGGGGCTAGTTCGATACCATGATCTTGAATAGAGTTAAGGTGGTTCTCCTACTCCTGGCATTTTATTTTATAATATTATTTATTTGCAGTATTGTGATTGGGATTCTGGGAAGGCACATCTATATTTTTGCTATGTGTATTCTGATGGAAATTACCAATTCAAGGTTTGTGTTTGTCTCCTCTCTTGCTATTAATTGTCATCTTTGTTTACTGATGATTCATCATTTACCTTTTACATTTCCAGATTTCTGGTTGTCTTGTGCTTTGCTGTACATAGGCATGAATTACTTTTTTCGAATAAATTATTGGTTTTTTCTAACCATAAGTGTTGTACATAAAAATAACCACCCCTAAAAAATACTTATTAACCGCCAAAGTCCTTTTTTTTTGTTTTGTTTTGTGCATATAGTTAGCAAAATCCAAATAATTATAGCTAAAGGTATTTCCTTGCATTTTTATTCAATACTTTTAGAAGCTCTCCTGTTATGAAGTTCATATGTGACCGTCAATTATAGACTACATCCTATAGGTGATAGTGATACTACATAAAGCATAGTCTTTAATCATTCTATTTTTGTTGCTTTCACATAATCAATACAACTTTTACAAGGCTTTATAAGACACGGGAATATGCGCCTATGCGGTGTTGAGGCTACAATGGATGTAAGGAGTGGTTACAATTTAAATAGTTTCCGTTTATAAATGTTAATAGATGGAAGAGGAATATATGTGTTCTTATTTAAACCTTGTTGTTGATGAAACATGAGTAAATATGAATAGAAAACGACCTTTTATGTACTCTGTGATGTGACAAGGGTAAAGTCATCTAACAAGATTTTACCAATTTTCAGTGGTGGTAACTGGCTGATCTTTTCTGATGAAAGTTTTTCCTCTTAACTTTAGGTTTAGAATTTAGTTAAAGTTCCATAGGTAATCACACATTGTTTATCGAAACCGAACAGTTTTCTCTTATTAATTTTGAGTTTTTGACTTACTTTATTCATCCTTGCATTAAACAAACTAATTGTGATGTTGGTGAAAGCTGCTGTGTTTGTAGACATGTATATTAGATGTTACCTTACTCCATTGTTAAATAACTATTGCTGTTGTATATGATCCTTTTCTCTCGCAATTTTTAGGGTCCATACCTTGCTACACAAAGAACTCACCTACAGAAGGCATTAGGAGATGAAAATGTGTTAATTGTCAAGTTTGCAGAGGCTGAGACCGACACAATGACCGCTAGATATTATGAAATGATTGCTGAAGCAGGAATTCTTGTCGGGTTGACACGTTACCGCTTTTTTGGTAAACTTTAAAAGTACCTTTGGCTAGGATAAATGTGTTCATCTATCTTTTATATATAACATAGTGTATGTTACTGTGGATAAGTTGTGTGCATTTGTATGTGATGTAAAGAAATAGTTTAACCTGATCAAGGTCTGGTTGTGTTATCTCAGTCTTTAAAGATGGAGGCAAAGAAAGCCTGAAGAACGGAAATGTGGACAACAAACGACGGTCGTCAGGGGCAGTTAAATGCTATTTTGTTAAAAGAGAATCTATTGCTCCTTGGATTGAAAGAGACAATACCTTAATGAGCTACAAAACAACCCATGATTTACGGTGTCTCTTCATGCATGTGCACACGGTCCCAAGCATGGCCAAGTACATTGCTAGGTAAGAATATTGAAGATATCTTTTTTACAAACCAAGTTTCCCTTAAGTTACATATACAGAGGTGGCAAGATGGGTGGGTTGGAAAACAAGTCAACCAGGGTGGGGCTGCGGTTCTACAAACACTTATCTGGACATTTATTTTAGATTAGTGTGAATACAATTAGAAACAGTATAATTACATGGATACTATAAATCTGTAAATAAATTGATTTAAGAGGTTTATGCTTTGGGTGACTCCAAACCTTCCATGTCTTTCAATCTTTTAGATTAAAAAACATGCTCCCAAGTTGAAGCATTCATAAGTAATGGGGTAAAACCGCCCCTCAATGTGTATGCACGCACTCATTATCTTATCATGTATAATGCAGATTGTCCCTTATATTATCAACTACAATAAAGCTCCCAATTGACCTTGCTTCTGTGTCGGTGGAAGAAATTGACGACATTCCTTGTATTGTATAACTCCGCTTTTTCTTTGAGTCGATAGTATAAATTTGACTTATATCATTTTGGCGCTTCTTCTCATTCCTTGACAAACTTTATGTACTATTGCAGGATGAATACGGCAGTATTGTGTACGATGAAGATGACAACCCATTGATACAAACAGATGGAACCGGATTTATATCTGAAGATCTTGCTGTCTTAGTCCCAAACAACTTTTATGATGCGAAGTATATGAAAGATATAGATTACGAGGTTAAACTAATTTTTAGATTTCTGTGTCATGTCTCCGTGTTGATTAAGTTGTGTTCTAACTTTGTTATTGTTTTTCAAATTAATAGAAGCTTGAGCTTCACCAACCTGAAATTGGATCAACGGCTCTTAGAGATGCGGTAACTATTATTATTTCTTCATGCTATGTGGTTCTTTTGCTGGATTTTAGAAAATGCACTTAATATCTGGCTTTCCTTTTAATTTCACCAGCCTTTGCTGATTCAGTGCCGCTTGTTTAATGAGGGTTCTGCTGTTAAAGGAACTCTTCTTGTCAATAAAAAGGTATGCTTTGTCATAGCTAATACTAAAGGAACGTATTATAAGCACCCATGTGGGTGGGGTACTTGAACAAATATGCTTCTCATTCTTCATGAAACTTATTACCTCTTGGTCATACTTATGAGGATATGAACATTTTTTTCTCCAAATGTTTCTTTTAGCTTAAACCGAGAACAATTCAGGTCAGGCCGTCAATGATCAAGGTTAAGAAAGATCCAACATTGTCACGGACCAAAACATTTAATTCCTTGGAAGTAGTTGCTATAAGGTACATCTTATATGCTTCTTTTACTGCTTCTCATTGCTGAACAATGGGCTTTATAAACCACCAGGGGGGTGGTCCAGTGGTTGGTTGGGCATGTGTCTCTAAAAAGATGAAACTCCTAGGAGGTGAGAGGTTCAATCTCTTGTTCCTTCAAAAAAGATATCCTAATGGCCACGAAGGTTCACATGCTCTGACTCCGGGCTTGCAAAGCATGTTAGATAATCTGCTCGCAAAGTGAGTGGGGCACCCAAGGTTACCCCGAAAGAAAAAGAACATTGGGCTTTAGAGTATATAACTCTAACCCATCAGTCATGGGTTTAGTAAATAAAATTCAAGTGAGTGACTTCTATCAGCACTATAAATGATGCATTCACTCACATTCTTTTTGCAGTCATAAACCAAATGAGGCTAAATTATCAAAGCATTTGATTGCACTTTTAAGCATTGGAGGTGTACCCAAAAAATACTTTCTTGACTTACTGGAACGTACATTAGAAGAAGTGCAAAGCGTGTGTATTGATCGACGTGCAGCATTTCGAGGTATTTAAAAGTATCCAACTAGCAGGTGGTAAAATTATTGGGTCGGACAGGTTAAAGCAACTGATTTATTGGTATAAGTACCAGTTATGCTGGGTTGACGTGGCCAGCTTTATGTCCAAATGTTAACTCTTTTATAAATGATCTAAGTGTCAAATATGATTACAAAGTTTCATCAAATGCTCGAGAAGATGTTATGCATCAATAATACAATTTGGATAATTGTGACAAGCTATCATCTATATTCTAATTTAGCTATTTTTCTTAATACTGGTTCTTTCTATTACAAATAAACAATAACTTGAATAGAGCCCTAGTTAAAGGGGTCTCAGTGCCACCTCTAAATTCTGAACATTAATTCTATTGTGTATTAGCTAATTTTCGTTTTGAGACACTTATTGACTATACATGCTTCGTTTTCCAGTGGCGAATATATATCAACAGATAGATGATTCTGGAATTTGTCTCGAAATGTTTGGGGCCTGCATTCCTCTTAGTGAGTCGTTCTTTCAATATCGATTATCTCAGCTGGCTAAAGAAGAGAGAAAGGGGCTTGGTGAAGGGAAAATCCCACTTAGTGATAGCTTCTATCTAATGGGAACTACTGATCCAACAGGAACCTTGAATAGGGATGAAGTTTGTATTATTCTGTAAGTACCAACAAAAAATGTACTTTTCTTGGCGATGTGCAATTTATTTAATCTTTGAGTTACGAGACTATAACTTGAGTGACCCTAAATCATTTAATGTATACAATTTTAGCAATTTTTTTTACATTTGCAAAAATAAACAACGAATTCGCAATAACATGATTCTGAAATTTGCTATATTGCGATTTCGAAAGCGCAGCGCATTTTGTGAAATCGCAACATGATTTCGAAGTCATAACATTGAGATTTTGAAATTCGCGACCACGATTTTCGAAATATCGTTTGATTTTCACAATAATGTTGAAGTGGTCTTTATTGTGAATGAGTTGAAGTTTATATTTCGGAAATCACAATGCATTTTTCGAATTCTCAATGATTCTTTAAGTGGCAATGTTGCTGTTTTGATATCATGTTGTGATTGCTAGTATTGCATGGCGATTTTGAATCGCAACTTTGTGATTTTTAGTACCGTGTTGCGATTTTCGAAATAGCATGGCAATTTTGTTGATCATTTATGCAAACCCGAAAGAAGTTGCCTTAAATCCTATGTCTTAAATGTTTTTGGGTGACATAAGTTATTTTCCCCATACATCCAAAGTTAATACAGGTCCTATAAAAACAAGAAGATTTGTTGTATGATTCATGTAAAAGTTTTAAAGTCGCAAATATATTTCTGTTTAAATATGCAGCAAGAACAGCCAGCTATCAGGGAAGGTTCTTGTATACAGGAATCCAGGCCTTCATTTCGGAGACATACATGTTTTAAATGCCCGGCATGTGGAGGAATTGAGAGATTATGTTGGTAATGGTAAATATGCGATATTCTTTTCTACTAAAGGCAGAAGATCAGTAGCAAATGAAATTGCAAATGGAGATTTTGATGGGGATCGGTATTGGGTTTCCAACAACCATGAGGTTTACAATCAATATATATTTCATTATTTCTTTCTCACCGGAAAATGATTAATGATTAAATTATTGACCTTGGTTTATTGTGGTTGTCAGCTATTGGACAACTTCAAAGCATGTGAGCCATGGACACGTAGTTACCCAAAACCCAGCACTTCAGATAAGAAACCGAGTGACTTCTCTCCGGAAGCATTAGAGCGCGAACTAATTAGACTACTTTTTTCTCCAAATTCACATAGGTGCATTCTCCGACTTCTATTCCTGCCACAGATAGATTTGATTATGCCTTATTTAATGTAACACATTTGTTTTAAGTTGTAAATTCCCTTTGTCACGTCCCATGAAAAATGGATGACATTCCGATGCCCTCTATATAATTTCTAAAAGTAATAAAATACCCCCTCGTAACATTTAGGGTTTTCCGGGAATTTTTGTGAGCCAATCTTCTTGGTTAAAAATTTAGTATTCCAATTCATGTTCTCCTCCTAAGCATACATGTCTCTAAGTTACCTCATTTAACATCTTTCAATCCAGTAGCGCAGCTGGCACCACAGCTGATAGCTGGATGGCCTTTATGGATCAGTATCTGACATTGATGGACAATGATGCTGATGAAAAGCATGTTCTGGAGAAAAAGATGTTGACGTTGATCGATTTATACTATGATGCTTTAGATGCACCTAAAAGTGGTCAAAAGGTTAGTTTTGATTTTCTACCTTTGTTCTTTTTTCTTTCATTTGGTAAGAATTCCTAATTTCCTAGACAATAAGATGTTTACCGAAGTTCCACATGTTCAGATGTAAAAATGAAAGCATATGTGTTTCTTTTCTGCCTTTTTGGAAAGATTCTCATGCTAAGTTACCTATATATCATTTTGATTTTCGAGTATGTTACTCTTATATGTAACAAACAATATTAATCTGGATCCATAATGTTCCTCCCTTAGTCTCTTTGGTCTTTGTTGAAGATCAACTTACAAAGCTTGCATAAAGCAGATAAAGTTCTTGAAGCAGGTCTCTAGTCAAACATTGTGCCTTTCCATCTGACAAAGTGTTATAGAATAATCATTATTTTGATCTAGCTGAATTGGTTTTCTCAAGGTACCAAAAAAGATAGTAATATTTTTTCTGCTGGCAAGTTTTGTACGTGGTACCTTTCTTGTTTTTGCATATCATTTATTGCAGACGTATTGATCCTTATGATTGAAGTCCTCAAGTCCCTATGGTTGGCTATTATTTGACATCCGGAAAATAGCCAAACAATTTAATCATTGTATCCCTTAACCTTTAGTAATGTCAGATGTCAGTGATTCGCTTCTAAAATTTGTTTCTGATACAGGTTGTAATTCCTAATGTTTTAAAAGCAACCCGTTATCCGCATTATATGTGTCGTAAACCTGATTATCATTCTACGTCCATCCTCGGACAAATTTATGATAGATTCCAGAGTTGTAAAAATGAGAAGTTACAAGCGCAAGGTAAGACTTCGCCTCCTTTCTTTGTTTCATTTTGTAAAAATGTGAAATTTTTCGTACCATATAGTCAAATACCATAAGTTGGCAAAAGAGTGGAAGATGAAACATGCCAAAGAATGTGATAATCAAGGGCTCAGCAACAGGCACAACATAGAACTTGAGATTCCTGGTTTTTGGTTGACCCATGTGGCAATTGGGTAGCTTTATTATATACTAACATATTAGCATACTACTATACTAGTATAACCTTTTACCCAAATTGTTGTTGGCAAAAGAGTCGTAGTATAACATCGTTTTTTGAATGATTGGTGCAGAGATATCGAAATTAAACGACTTCAATGTTAACATACCCGATTCTTGTTTGAACCTGTGGAAGGAAAGATACCAAGCCTATAGAATAGATATGTCAAATGCATTGAGATCTAATGATATATCGAAAAATGAGGCTGCAAATGGTGTCATTGAGAAGTATAAGCTGGTATGTATCTATAAACCTGTTTCTGAAAGTTCTTTGAAATTTTGATAATTCTTTTCTGATATATATCATTTGAATTTCCAGACACTACAAAATAAACATTTAGAATGAAAGAACTATATATTAAATGCTAATGGGATTACTAACAAATAATGATTCAGATGTTATACGGTGCTTCTGATTTGAAAGATAGCACAAGGAACATCGATGATGTGTATGACGAAGCTTTAGCAATATACCATGTGTGTTATGACTATGCTATAAGCCGTAAAGATGTAGCAAAATGTGGTTTTGCATGGAAAGTGGCTGGTTCAGCCCTTTGTGCATATTATCGGAAGATCCACTGTAAGAAGACCGGAGACAGGGAGATTACATTCGTCTCCTCAGCATTTGATGGAATTTTTTAAAAATAAATATGGTAGCTATTATGATTTCCCGGAAGCACATAATTTAATGTCATTGTAATTATAACATGTATATAATGTAACTATAAGTAGGAAGATGATCTTTAGGCGTAAATTATGTTAGATGATGTTCAGCGGAAGATGTATTAATGTAAAAACATGTTTACGGGTTGGAACCCGTAACCCGAAAACAAACCCGAAACCGAAACCGGTCAACAACCGGGTTTGACCCAAACCGGTTCGGGTTTGACCCAACCC
>JANDBE010000028.1:16628963-16641783 GCA_024320915.1 Erigeron philadelphicus
ATCAACATGCTCCCCCTCAATGAGTAATCTCTGTCTTTGTCTTTGATTGGAGCCTTCTCATACCTATCCTTTGTAGAAAATTCTCAGTTCATCTCCGAAGCAAAAATTCTGTTGTCAAATACTTTGCCAAAGTCTTTTATAAGCTCAAGTCAACTGAGTCAAAAAACATTCAAATTATGAAATCTTGCACCAAAATCATGCTCAGAGTAATCTCTAAGATTGATAATTGCATCAAGAGAGTCTAATTGGGAGGTAAGGGTAGCGTGATGGCTGTTTTCTTGTATTGTGACATCACGATGCCAATATTTGAGTTTGGTTTTGATAATTTTAAGCTTGGCGTTTAAGATTTGATCCGGGCGGAATGCATATATTAATTGTTTATGACAAAAATATATTATTATTTTTCAATATAGTAAACAAGATAAAAAGGTTTTGATGTAACTTTTGATCGGCATGTGTTTGTTTTATTAATATTTTAATATTCAAAATTTTTATTTAGTAAATATTTATGAAAAAATGACGCATATGACATCTCATTGTATAAGAAGTGAAATGTATCGTTCAAAAACCCAATCGAATGCAGTTTTAATATAATCCCGATAAAATATATGGCAATAATATCCAAATCCGCATGAAAAAAATTCAAAATTCCCTCGCCTGATAGATTTCAACTTAAGCCCAATATTACTAGATGTATGTATGTAGATATATAAAATCAGAAAATCACTACCGCTATACCTATTGCAAAAGCCGCCATCTAAGTAGTTATCCACTCAGCTGTTGGTGTGTCCCTAGTCCCTACCGTGTTAGCGCCATCGCCATTATTAAATCAATTTTACGGATCCCATTTTCATTGGGGGTTAATATCTCGACCATCTTTTTGGTAATTTGACCAGACTATTAATGACAGGAGGCCGCTTTTACTCCATCTTATTTACCATTACAGACAAAAGACTCACACTATTTTGGAAACATATGATCAAGATAAAAAAAATGTGAATTGGAAGACATGTTACGTTTTCATTATTTATCCATTATTATTCCAATTTCCATCTGGACCGATAATTAGCATCTTAAGGACAAGTATACATTGTGCATCCAAAACTGTACAACTGATCCCACCACAACCTTATTGCAAATGCTTTTATATCAATGATTAAATTAACTTATTAATGGGTTGCATGATTAGTATCAATAAAGCTCATCGAATAATTTAAATGCTATCTATTTCAAAAGAAAATTATTCGGAGTCACCATTGTATAAGATTCCTTATTTATAACATATATGATTTCTGACTTATACCTTATATGTTTTGAAAAATATATCGATTTTACGGTATATATATCACTTTCATTAGAGATTAGTTATTTTATACTAAAAAACAGTAATAAACATATAAATATTTAGTAGAAGTAATAACGACAGAATGAGAAGTTTATAATCGAACTTTTAGTCTTTATATATAAAAAGCAAACAAAAAACAAGTTGATGCATTGATTGAAATATTTGAAAGTCTTATGAAAATTCTAAAATATATGTATGAAATCAAATAAGATACGAATCAATTTATAATAAGTCCACCTTCATATATATATTTTGACCGTATATACGCCTTTGACCATTATACGTATGAATGTATGTATCTATATGAATTTGACCATTAAAATAATATGTTTTATAGAGCGTATGTAACTCGCTCCCATGTGGCCATATATAATAATATTGTGTATATATATGTGTAAGATAGAGATGTATATGAGTACATCAGACAATAATTTGACCATTTAAACAATACAAAGAAGAAAAAAAATGGATAGCCCAAGGAAGAAGGAAGGTGATACAGTGGTTGACCCTAGCACCACCGTTGGCGGTGGCGTTGAGGATGTTTACGGTGAAGATCGTGCCACCGAGGATCAACTCGTTACTCCCTGGACTGTTTCCGTTGCTAGGTACTACACGTACCAACCCTGTTATAGCTATATCTATATCTGTATCTATATCTATATCTTAATATCTATATCTAATTACTGTTTCTATGATTTTGAGTTTGCATGTTTAACTAGCTAGCATCTGATTCTATTTCTCTTTTTTATGATTTTGAGATGTATATATATATACTTATAAGTGAAGTGATCAACGGAGAACCAAAAGAATGGTGAGAACTACTAAAAACATCTCTAAGGGCTTAGCCCGTATCAAACCGTCATCATCTCGCCCATCGAGTCCATACCATTCGCATATGCGTCTGGTAACAACTGACAACCCCTTTAGAACGGATAAAGGCAACGCCTATACCGTTTTCATATGTTTTCAACACGTAACCGATATGATTTTTTACAGAAAAAAATAAAATTGTTCTATTTACTTTTGGAATGGGTTTTTGTTAAAAGAAAATAAAAAACAAAAAAAAATCTAAAAATAAAAATATAAAATTAAAAAATTACACCAAAATGGAGAAAGAGAGAGAGAAACTAATGGTTCTCACGGATCTCTCCCATGTTTTGGTTCTCACATCAACCTGACCCATACTTATAGTCTGTAACCCAATTTTTGATTAAGTTATTTGTTAATTCATGCTGGATGAATTTACTTTCTACATTAATATATGTTGTTTATTAGAGTTATTTGTTACCAGATGATGAGTTGACTAACCTTTGACCGATCATGTATTTATGTGTATATATAATGAATCGATTTTATGCTACTTTCAGTTATGTATAGTAAGTTTCTTGTTAGTAACTTAAAATATGATTATATATATGTGATTGTTTATAGTGGATACACTTTACTGAGGGATCCACATCATAACAAGGGACTTGCCTTTACCGAAAGGGAACGGGACGCGCATTACTTGCGTGGTCTGTTGCCTCCTGCCGTTGTAACGCAGGAGCTTCAGGTTCGTATTTCACATTAGGAGATCGATTTGATTTAAACGTTTTCATATCATCTATTACAAATATATTTTGTTTTTTCTTTATGATTCTTTAGGAGAAGAAATTGATGCAAAGTATCCGCAATTATGAAGTTCCGCTGCATAAGTATGTTGCTATGATGGAACTCGAGGTATTACTTGCAGACGATTTAATAATTAATAGTTCATATGCCATAATATGGTGTGTTGTGTTAAATAATTTTTGTATATATTGTGGTTTATAGGAGCGAAATGAGAGGTTGTTCTACAAGCTTCTTATTGATAACGTGGAAGAACTTCTTCCTGTTGTATACACTCCAGTAGTTGGCGAGGCTTGCCAGAAATACGGGAGTATCTTTAACCGTCCTCAGGGTCTCTACATTAGTTTGAAAGAAAAGTATGGATGCTAATTTGATCTGTGTTCACTTCAGATGAGATTAATTCATATAAGCATGTGTTGATGAATAACCTATAACTTGAATTTTGCAGGGGTAAGATTCTTGAGGTACTGAAGAACTGGCCTGAGAGGAGTATTCAAGTAATTGTGGTGACAGATGGTGAGCGTATCTTGGGGTTGGGAGATCTTGGATGTCAGGTAAAATAAGCTAGCCGTCTTTAGTCTGAAATGTTAAATCAATGCTATGGAAGTTCTATGCAACATTTTTTTTGTCTAAAAATGTAACAATCTAAATGTGTACAGGGTATGGGAATTCCAGTTGGGAAACTCGCTTTATATACTGCACTTGGAGGAGTTAGGCCATCTGCGGTAAGCTTTCGTTTGAATGGAACTCTTGAGTTGACATGATTTACTTTTATTTTCTTTTCTGGGGAAGGAGGGCCTCAGGCAGAAGCCTGATATATTTTGCAGAGCCAATAAAGTTACTTCATGAGTTTAGATAGTAATTGCATGATAATTTAATTTTTGCTTTCAATTTGTTAGGTATCCATATCTTCCAGTGTATATTTTAATTTCCTTTGTCTGTCATCTGCCTTGCAAAGTTATTTCATTGCAAGTTTAGTTATGTTTTTTTTAAATTGAATATGCAGTGCTTGCCTATAACCATTGATGTGGGAACAAACAATCAGAAGCTATTGGATGATGAGTTCTATATTGGTCTTAGACAAAAGAGAGCCACTGGAAAGGTACATTGATTACTGTTCATTAAAGATAAAGTCATTGAAGTTCTCCAGATTTATATTTGCAACTTACGAGTTACTGAGGAGTCCATGTGTGTTCTTTATTATAGAAGCGGAAGTTAAGATCTTATTGTTGTGCAGGAATATTACGAGTTAATCGAGGAGTTCATGTCTGCAGTCAAGCAGAACTATGGTGAAAAAGTCCTTGTGCAGTTTGAAGACTTTGCAAACCACAACGCATTTGAGTTGTTGTCCAAATATAGAACCTCCCATTTGGTATTCAATGATGATATACAGGTATATGGTTAATTAATCAATTTACGATTCACTAACCTGTGTCAATGTATAACATTGCATCTTGCATTTCAGGGGACTGCAGTCGTGGTCCTTGCAGGACTTGTTGCGTCACTTAAATTACTTGGTGGTAGCTTAGCTGATCATACATTCTTGTTCCTTGGTGCTGGAGAAGTGAGTCTCTTGTCTTTGTGCTCAGTTGAAAAATGAGCATCCTGATTGTAATCATTTGCATACATTAACAATTTACAATATCAAGAGCACAGCCAGAATCAGAATGCATCATATCCTATCACATGTAAACACCAACAGTCATTTGTAAAGGTGGCAGCTTGAATTCATAACCATAAAACTTAGCTAATAATGTAATGCTCCTGGAAGTCACCCAAAGTTTACTTTAAATGCCCGCAGCTTACAAATTTGTATTATTCACAAGAATTTACTATTAATGTAGTAACATTTATGGTGATTTGGATAACACAAATAGTATCTAAAGCTGATTATAAGTTGGAAAAGTATTCCAGACATTCAGGTCAACCCAGTGAGTCTTGTTTTAACTGATATTAAAGATAACTGTTTTGAGTCATTACCCAGCCCACTTGACCCATCCATTCCCCTCCTCAGGATCCTTTTGATACAGGAATAGTAATTAGTAAAGCATTCATCCATAAAACTAATCACACTCATGGCTCTACCAAGACATTTCTATGCATTAGGACTTGAATGAACTCTACGTACATCTAATGCTATACCGTATTTTATTCAGGCAGGGACTGGCATAGCAGAGCTTATTGCTCTTGAGATATCAACAAAGGTAATAAGAGTTTAAAAACACTGCCTAGTTGTACATAACATACATTAAGTACTGCTACTTTCATTGATTTATTTTTAACAGTTGCTAACTTTCTTATCACTTTTTTTAATGTTTATAGACAAATATTCCTATCGAAGAGACTCGTAAGAAGATATGGCTTGTTGACTCTAAGGTGGGTACAACCGTACAAGTTGATCAATAATATTTTTACATTTCTTATCATGTGCTCCTGTTATTCTTACATGATGACTGCTTCTTCAGGGGTTAATTGTTAGTTCTCGTAAAGCATCCCTTCAGCATTTCAAGCAACCATGGGCTCATGAACATGAGCCTCTTTCAACTCTCTTAGATGCTGTCAATGTGAGATGATTGTAGTATTTGTTTTCACTTTTCATTAATAACATCTGACCGGTTTTGTGTAACTATTGATTTTCTTCATTAATAAATGTCAGGCTATCAAACCAACAGTTCTAATTGGAACATCTGGGGTAGGACAGACATTTACAAAGGAAGTAGTTCAAGCTATGGCAGCCAACAATAAGGTTTACCCTCACACACTCACTTGCACTCTCGTAGTCTCATATAAAACACGGACCTCACACTAATGTAATGAAATAAATTACTGTATGCAGACACCACTTATTATGGCTCTCTCCAACCCAACCTCACAAGCAGAGTGCACTGCTGAACAAGCTTACACATGGACCGAGGTGACTATACTCACCCGCTCTTTATGGTGTGACTGCAATACAAATATTTACAGATTAACACAAACTAAACACTTGATATATCATTTTATAGGGACGTGCTATATTTTCTAGTGGAAGCCCTTTTGATCCTTATGAATACAATGGCAAACTCTTCATTCCTGGCCAGGTCATACTTCTATGTATATATTGAAGTCCTGGATATTTATAACATAGAAACTGATCACGCGTACTCATATAGCTAGCTTTCTCTTTGTTATATCCAGGCAAACAATGCTTACATTTTCCCTGGACTTGGTTTTGGGTTGGTCATGTGTGGTGCAATCCGTGTTCATGATGAGATGCTTTTGGCTGCATGTAAGTACCATGTATTAGGATCCTCTAAAGTTGATCCAACTTATAGGTAAAGTTGGATGAACTTTAGCCATTGGATTAAATCCAATGATCAAGATTAAAATTTGGTGTTTAAATCTTGACCATTGGATTTAATCCAATGGTTAAAGTTGATCAACCTTTACCTATGCAGTTGGATCAACTTTAGAGAATCTCAATCCAAGTACCACTTACAATTCTTACCATTAAGAATGCAATATAAAATATTGCATTGCATCGATTGAGTGTCATTGTATAACTATGAAATGACATATTTCTGTTTGTTCAGCGGAAGCATTGGCTAATCAAGTGACTCAGGAGCACTACGATAAAGGGATGATTTATCCCCCACTTACCAACATCAGAAAGATTTCAGCTAACATTGCTGCAAATGTTGCTGCTAAAGCATATGAACTTGGTGAGTCTTTTATTACTAGTGTGTAGAGGTAACAAATCGACCGAGTATTATTTGAACTGGTCGAAACAGTGCAGGTTGGGTTAGTTGACCGAAAACACACTCTGCAAAATCTTGGAAATTCTTTACCAAAAGTTAATGGGTCATGTATGATTGTTAATTAGTATCTCTTTTTCGGGGTTGGGTATTGTAAAACAAGTATTAAAGTAAAACAAGTAAGACAAGATCTTGACCCTTAGAACATGGTTAAATTGATGCACGGAGATTCACAGAGCAATTGATGCACGATGATTTTCATGATGCACAGTGATTTTTAATGAACAGAAACATATTGTTTTATTTGTTTTACTTTAATACTTGTTTTATTTTACCTAAAACCTCTCTTTTTCTAATGATAGTAATTTATTGGATAAAATGAATCACAAGGTTTTATGCATTAGAATTAAACTTGGGTAGACTTTTTGTCTGTTTTTTCCTCGGCTATTTTTTGTACTCAATTAACCCACCAGAGATAAATCATAAGCTGAATAATCTATTTACAGACCAATTTACAAGTATATGGAATTCAAATCATCCCCAGAAACATTTGCTATTTTCAATATCCTTACTGCTTGTAGTTTGGGATCAGAAGTATAACCGTTCTTTGCTTAACAAGTTGGCCAAATGCATTACAGGTTTGGCAACACGTCTTCCCCGCCCTGTGGATCTAGTGAAATATGCTGAGAGCTGTATGTACACCCCCAACTACCGAAGCTACAGATAAACCATTAGCTAACTTTCTGTGGTCCGAGTTTCTGATTTTATTCGAGTGCGTTATAATGTTGTTTTTGTTATCCTTTTGTGCATGTTTTTATCTGTATGTTGTTCTGTGGGTGAATTAGTACGCGGTTGGTTATGTGTGAATGTTATCTTTATAGTTAACAAAATAATAGACGCTCTTTGCTCACTGCATTCACTTTGTTTTCCTTCATTTTTTTTTGCCAAATTGCAAAATTTGAATCCTTGTCGACGATTGGCAGCTGTCTGGTTGTTTCTCTTTCTTGACCCATCCATATCATAGTTGTTAAATTAATAAAATCACACATAACTGATATATATACAACACATGCAACTGCAAAATTCATAAAATCAATCATGTATTTTTATTAGTTTTACAATCTCCTTGAGATGCAATTACTTTCAGGATGAATATTGTACACGAAACATGCATTCCGTGTAAATTGGATGATTAACTAACAGGATTTGTAAGAGGATCTAGATTTGTAATACGACTTAATCAGTGGCAACATTAATGTTCACAGATTATACGTACTCAAGGGAGCATGTGTGTCCTGGTATCGTTGAAGAAGGTACTGTTCAGACTTGATAGGAGGAAACCTGACATAATTGGAAGTTAATGACAAATCAAGAGCCTAGATCAGATATTTTACCATATGCTAACTGACAACTACACGCAAAAAAAGAACCATCATTGGTCTTGTCATATACGTATATTCGGTCCTTGTCACACTGGTTATGTTTCCTCTAACAGGCTAAACTAAAAAGGGAACAATTCGTATTAGTCTTTCAGAATGCATAAAAAGCTCCTAAAAAGCTTATTCACATGTTATATTATTTTTGGAATTATATTTAGCACACACTTTTAAAAAATTCAATAGAATGTGTTTACATGTCAAATTTAGCACACTTTACCAAACACAACCTGACGGACCAGTCCATTTTGCCACCTCTAATACCTGGGTTATCTTTACAAACAAAATATGTCTTTTGTCAAGAAGCGAAGAAGCACTATTTAGCTGAGTAGTGATGATGGACGCTAAGTTATTGTCATGTAAAAGGTTCATTTTGTATCCAGATTTTGAAGTTGTCCAAAATCAACTTATTCGTACAACACATATTTCTTAAAACAAACACTTACTTCGGGGGGTTTTCTTTCGATTGGCATGTAGGTAAGCACTCAACTATACAATCATGACTAGGCTCCACAAAGTATGGAATCTGCTCATACAAAACAGAACCAAATATTAACTTCCATGACTTCTTGCTTGAAAGATGAAGGTCTGAAAGATTATTGATTTTCTATACTATAGAAGTAACAAACAACACGTGCAGATCGTTTGAAGAGCTAGAAAAAGTCTTACAGAATATCGTTCTTGGCCATTGCCTAACACTCGATGCAACGTTGACCTGTTTAAAGATAAGGTTAGAAAACTGTAGGATAAATAGGATAATTGCAAATAATTCTGATAATTAAGCAATATTCAAAAGTCAACAATTTTGCTTGTCGAGTTGGACTTTTAAGTCAAACCTAGAACTTTAAAGAGTCCAATTACATGTAAATTTCATCTCAAATTTAAATTTCCTTTTATTATTCCTGCAGTAGCATCTCTTTTAAAATCTTACTAATAGTAAATATCTTTTAAACCAGGATAAAACACATATACCTGAACATACCATTGCTCCATCTTTCAAGCATGTCACCCAGATTTACCACAAATGCTCTGAAATGTTCATATAAACTATTAGATTTAAGAGCTATTGAGCTAATGATACATTATTCACTATCTTGATAGGAGAACCCGACTTACCCTTTTAATGGTTCAACATACTCCCATACCTGAGGTTCGGCATCCTTGTCCTTGCAAATCTTTATAAAATCACATAATTATATTACAAAATATTTAAAAGCAGAACAATATGCATATCTGACTAATATCATATTGGCATACTTGGAGCCCGGAAACTTTGTCTAAAGCTAGGAGAGTAATCAAACCAAAATCGGAGTGTGCACCAGCTCCATATATTCCCTTTGCAGGATCAGATAATTGACCTACATCATAAACCACCTTCTTATTGTCCTTTATAACACGAAATCAAAAACATTGACACAAGATTATTTTTTAAATTTCGTACTTCCATAATGCAGCAAGCGTAAGGTTGCAATAGGCTTCCCAAGCATTTCTGGTTGGTCAAAGAAGTTGGTATCTAGATCAAGTGCAAGAGCTATAAGCCTTGCGATTTTTCTAACCACTTGCCTATACAAGTCACAAAGCGATTTAGTTAGATAGTTAGTACAACAGTTACAAAAACATGCAGTTTTATTGTGATTACAGAACTACATATATTCTTCACAAGAAAGTAATTTCTCGATGAAAACTTTTACATGGCTTCTTGATGATATTTTTCCATAGTTTGTTTCCATCCAGGCAAGATATCTGCCACCACAATGATTCAACTAGAAATTTAATAAATAGTCGTAATACATTAATAAATACGCATTTTAGCGATCATTTGGATTTATACTAGATAATTATCGGATAACTGCAACTTCAAGATGCAATCATCAGTTTTGGTGTTATACATATTCTGCTTTCTGTTAATGTAGCAATCAACTCACCAGTTTTGTGCGAATAATTCGATACTAATTATTGTAACAAAAGTGACACTTTGAGGTTAACATAGTATAACAATCTGCACATTCTTTTGGCCCACTTTGAAGGACTTTTAGTCTTACCTCACAAAAAAGTGTATTTACTCGCTAAAAAAGAATTTGTTAATCATTTTTTCCATTAATTCTTTAAAGAATCACTGATTAGTCATATATGTGATCATCTGATTTTCACAATTTCAGAGAGAAGAAACATATAGAGATACACTTTCTTGCAGCCCATTTACATAAAGAGACACAGATTTGTTTAATACCTGAGCCAGGCCATAAATTTGGCCCATAAAACGACCTTTGAGCTTCAGGATCATCTTCAGGCAGTTCGATACCTATATAAAATCCCTCCTTGTGATCACCTATTAAATCGGTTGAGAACGTTCAGTTTATCATGCTTGTTGTCTTCATATGCATTTGAATCTAGTCATAATAGTTGTATGAACAAACCGTGAACTTGATTAGCGGGATCAAGATTTTCATCGAAAACAGGGGTGTAGCCTCGATGTTTTTCGTTCCTAAGAAGTTTCATTTTTTCGACCAAAGGAAGATCAAAAAAGTTCTTACTTTGGTTAAAAACTTGATCTATGAATTCTTGACTGATGCCATGATTGGTTACATAAAAAAAACCAGAATCCATACATGCCTATGAAATACTAACACATTAGAATACTTGTTCTGCCATATATCTAATACATATGCATATATCTAATATATATAATTCAAAATCTGTATATAATCTAATAATCATACCATTTTGAAATACAGAAACACTAAAATAATTATTCTGCTATTTATCCAAAACATATATAGAGTCATATAGTGTTGAAACTAGACTACATATGTTCTTGAAACGACATGTGGCGTAATCTTTGATCGACATGTGTCATTTTAATTAATTTATTTTATTAAATTAGCTTTTTTAAATTGTATATATATTTTATTTCCTTATTAGACTTAGAATTAAATTCTAACTCTTGGCTTATAAATACAAAACACATTTTGATTGATGATTTTAATTAATAATATTGCTTTTTTTCTCTCTATTCTTATATTATTTATAATAAGTTATTAACATGAAGACTACAAAATTTTGAGTGTACGATTCAAAATCACAAGGCTATATGTCGTCATCCATTATGCTTATAAGTTCTACTTTTGATGTGATTGTAAAAGTCTAAGGTAAATCCAAAACTCTAACTAAACATATATTATATTTATCATTACTGTTTATTATGATTTAGCTTCGATTATCGGTTTACTTTAACCACGATCATCGGTTTACTTTCATCATATAAGAGACATATTCAAATTTCTTTATGATACAATTGATATAGCTATCTTACATCGTACATGTATCAAGACTAGTATATAATATATATATATATATATAAGGAAAAAGAGATAAAGAAACCTGTTTGAGTAAGGATACAGAGGTAGCGATATCAGGGGAAGAGAGATCAATTGAGTTCATATTTGATACTTTTTTACAGTCACTCATCATATTTGATATCAGGGGTGTCTATAAATTTGGTGGCAAAAAGAAAGTAAGGAAAGAAATAAAGAAAGAGGTCGAACTGAAATTGTGTGCCGTTTTGAATATTTATAAATCAAATAATCGGATGGATAAAGACCTTTTAGTTAACTTATACGAGTACAATTTATTTTTTAAAATTTTATCCGGGATGAGTAGTCATTGACTTTCATGGTAAGGCTAGAAATATGAGACTCTTTATGAGACAATGCATTATTGCACTCAACATCATGTCTTTTCATTCTTTAACATGATCGATCCTAAAGAGGACATAACCGGCAAGGAGAAATCTCACTGCCCTTTAAAATAAACCAACCAACTATTCATCTAGTTACACAGTAAAAAACGTGGTAAGACTATTGTTAATAAAAATCTTAAATTTAAACCATTGAACTTATAGAGAACCTGTTAAGGAACTTATTCAAGAACCGGCTAAAAAACTTATTAAAAGACACGAACTTTGTTAAGACACGGAAAAAAAAAAAAAAGAAGCTAGTAATAGACATGTTCACATATTTTAATAGACTTGACCTAACTTATTAGGTTTCATTTAGTACATATGTATATTACAAGTCTTAACATGTCTTTTTGTGTCTTAAAAAGTCTGGACCTATATCCGGGTTTTGACAGCTAAGTCCGGACATGTTAAGACACAAAACCTGTAAAGACCAAACACAAAACCTATTAAACTAGGTTGTGTCACGTCGTGTTAACAGATCCGTTTGATGAGAATATTCCCGCACGTTGTAAGGGTATCACATATTTAATCATATAGCTTCCAATGCTAGAATAGAATGTTAAAAGCCTTTCTGAACAACAACAAAAAAAAGGGTCAAAATAGCTTTTATTAAACAGTAAACTCATGAAATTAAGAAGGTTGCCAATTACAGCTCATTTTGGTTAGAAGACACGAATTTTTCACATTCTTTAATGAGCTTTGTGTAAACCCAAAATGTTATATTTATTGGGAAAGATTCTACAGTATATCACTATATCAATGTTGTTTTGTGATCAAAAATTCAACTATTCATTCAAAGTGGGCCTCAAATAGTTGCGATGTATTGGGCTTAAAAATTGGGCTAAAGTGAAAGAAAACAATCAGGTAAAAAAACCGGTTCCTGAAGAACCGGTTCGGATTATATAGGATCTGGAACCGATTGAACCGGTTCCGGTTCCTCAAGAACCGACAGTCCGGG
>JANDBE010000028.1:16864441-16881030 GCA_024320915.1 Erigeron philadelphicus
CGAGTAAACCCACACACACATATCGTTCGACTGGCGTAAATCCGTGCATGCCCACGTTGATACCTTCGGGGAATCGCTAACGAACGACCACCAAACACCCATCACCCCATTCTTTACCTTAACCTCGATCCGGCGTACAAACAAGACCTCCCGCTGTCGAATCGTGACACGAAGTTTTCAACGAAGTTCACTTTTAAAAAAAAGTTATTTTAAGACCAGTGGTTTCAGGTGGTGTTGTAATTGTATCAAAGATGTCGAAAAATTGGAAAGAGTGGTGTGATTTCAATATTGTGTCGTAATTATGTTTGGTGACTTTCTGTGATAATCCGTTGTAAACTTATAACTCTAATTTTACTAGCATCTTGCTAGTTGTGAAATAAAAGAACCACTTGATGTCGCTTAGAACTTTTTTTTTTTTTTACTTTAATTAGTTGTTAATGAGCTGGGCCACAAAATTCGATCAAGTCTAACCCGCAAAAACCTTAAGCCAACATACTAATTGTTGATAGATTTGAAGCTGAGAATATGTATTGAGAGTATGTATTTGTTGAGTTATTTAATTGAATTTATATTGGGTATTCATACGAGATGAAATGAAGGACTAAAACCAAAAAAAATATCTTGATTAACTATATATGAACCATTGGGGGCTTTCCATTAGAAAGACTTCGTATCTAATATGTGTCTTCAATAGACATCGCTTTGTATGTAAGTCTAGTTGTCTGAGGATTTTGCATAATGTAATTATCTTTTGAGGTTTGAAGTTTAAATCTTGTCATATGTAAATATGTTGAGAAATCCTTAGTAACGTTACACTCAACCAACATATGGGGAGCAAATTCTTTAGGCATTGACAGGAGCCGAACGTCATGAAATGTGTTAACCATTTATCTGTTATTTCTTTTAAAAAAACACATATGATATTTTATTTTATCATTGTAACTTTAAAATAATTATGAATTTTACAGATGTTGGTATGGTACAACTTGCTACTTTATTAACAAATGAGTTGCCGATTTAGGTTCAAGTAATTAAAAACTCTATTTATTGAGTCCACTTGAAAATGTCAAGTTGAACAATCCAAACAAGAAAATGTGACAAAACCAATTAAAGAAAGTTATAAACTGAGAGCTTAAATTTGAAAATGTACATAGTGAATGGACTACAAAAGAAAACGTAAGAAATAGTCCAGGGACCAATATCGTAACTAATTCAAATGAAAATGATAAAAAGTGGATGTGAATTAAAAAAGTGGTCATATGAAATTTAAATTATATTCATAAAATTAGAGTGACAGGTGGTTTCCGTCCCCATTGTTTGGCCACTGTTTTAGTAGTTATAGTTCTCCATCTTACAAATTTTCATTTCATTACAAATTCACACTTTTATCACAGCGATATTGAAAATATATACATATATCTGTATCTATATCATCATATCAATCAGATTATAATTTAGTAAAAATAAGAGAATGGCTGGTAGTTATTTCGGTGTGTTTGTATCAGATCCATGGTTACAAAATCAATTTACACAAGTTGAGCTAAGAACATTGAAATCTCATGTAAGTAATTATCATAATATTTTCATTATGTATATATATATATATAGAAAATCTGTATGTAATTGCTTTGAATGTAATTGTGATTCAGTTTGCGACGATGCGTAGAGAAAGCGGAAGTTTAACGCTGGCTGATTTACCGTCGAAAATGTCGAAACTGAAAAGCGTAGGAGAGAATTTGACAGAGGATGAACGAGCTGCGTTTCTTCATGATTCTTATCAGAATTTAGCTGATCAAGTCGATTTCGAACTCTTTTTGAGGGTAAATTTATATACATACATTCATTATATATATATATAATGAATTTGGATAACTGGTTCATTTTGAATTTTATTTAATCTATTTACATGATCGATAGATCTGATTTTATTTATTCATTAGTATATTAATTTTGAAATTAATTTCGTCACGTGAATCAATGAACTTTACAGTTAAATTGAAAAAAAAAACAACATAATGTTAGTATTTATCTATATATATATATATCAAAATGGATAATACCCCAAAAAATGGATATACATGAAATTAGATATGTAGTAACAATTTTAACAGATATGATAGATTGTAAAATCTGTTATATACTTACAGATAGTGATATATATGTATACAAATTAGTGATGATACATGACATAATCTGTGTGATGACAGGTTTATTTGAATCTCCAAGCTCATGCAACTTCACGGATGGGAAAAGGTGCTAAAAACGCTTCGGCTTTCCTCAAATCTCCCACGTCTACGTTGCTTCACACAATTAGTGAATCCGAGAAGGCTTCGTATGTTGGACACATAAATAATTATCTTGGAGAAGATAAATTTTTAAACAAGTTCCTTCCTATAGACCCTTCAACAAATGATTTGTTTGAGCTTGCAAAAGACGGAGTTCTTATATGGTGATCTTAATAATACACCTAAGCTATTATTTTGCAACGTGTAGATTGGATTATGCTATTGATTTTGCTAACTCAGAGTTGTTTCGTATAATTGATGCAGTAAACTTATTAATGTAGCAGTCCCGGGGACTATCGATGAAAGGGCTATTAATACTAAGAAAGTGCTGAATCCTTGGGAGAGAAATGAGAATCATACCTTATGCCTTAACTCTGCCAAGGCAATAGGATGCACTGTGGTTAATATTGGAACACAAGATTTTATCGAAGGAAGGGTGGGTATATACACTCTTATGTGTTTTCGTTCATTAGGATATTCAAGAATTTTTCTTGCAGAATGTCCATTGATATAGTTAAATTAAAACAATGGAAGTTACGAGACTAATCCAGTGGAGTATGTGATACCTTTCTAGTGCTTTTCCTTGTGATTAATAGTTCCTGGTTGATCAATAGTTATTTCATTTCTTTCTATCTTCCAGTTATGCCAATGTGTTCATTTTGATCACAAGAATTCTGTTTAATTAACCTGACTCGCCATTCTATTTCTTTTTGGTTTACTAAGAAAAATATTCTCTTTTGATTTCAGAGGCATCTCGTGCTTGGAGTAATATCTCAAATAATAAAGGTAAGTTCATCCATGAATGACTTGACAAGAATTTGCAACTTTAGGAATCCGTTTTAATCTGGAGGTATTGGTTTTAAGTCTAAAGCTGATTGCTGAACAATTGTAAATGTATTCTATTTCAGATACAATTACTGGCAGACCTCGATTTGAAGAAAACGCCTCAGTTGGTGGAGTTGGTTGGAGATAATCAGGTGATGTGAATTTCATTTAGTTGATTATGTGCTCCCTATAATGCACACCCTCCATTGGTTCCACTTACAAAAAAAAAGTGTTATTGGAATAGGGATCATATAATTAAACAGGGTGACAAACTTGTGTCTAAGACCTTGTTATTCCCTTTTTTAAATGCCATCAGGATGTGGAGGAGCTTATGAATCTACCACCAGAGAAGATTCTTCTTCGATGGATGAATTTTCATCTGAAGAAAACAGACTACAAGAAAACAGTGACAAATTTCTCATCCGATGTGAAGGTACATACCATGGGATTTAGTGAATGATTATTTATGATTACGATACTTTGCACACTTTCTGGAAGAAAAATTTCCGGTGGTGAGTGTATATTTCTTTCGATGTAGGATGGAGAGGCTTATGCTTACCTCTTAAATGTTCTTGCTCCCGAGCATAGTAATCCGTCTACTTTGGTTGTCAGAGATCCTTTGAAACGAGCAACATTAGTTCTTGAACATGCTGATAGGATGGGCTGTAAAAGATACTTGACGGCAAAAGACATCGTAGAGGGTTCTCCTAACCTTAACCTTGCTTTTGTGGCTCATATTTTCCAGCACAGGTGAGTTTTTCTCTGAACAGTCATACTTTATCTACAAAATATTGAGGGTGAATATAAAATCTAATGACAGGCAAAACATTGATTACATTTTTCCATCCAGATACATAAACTAAGGTGGTGTTTGAGTTGTATTTGATTGGTAATACACATAGTGCTGAAAGAAAATAAAAATATATGTACTTTTAATATTAATAAAAATGAGAAAGAATAATAATGATTATGCGAAAGAGAAGGTGAAGGATAGACAGAGATTCATGATTGGGATAAAAGTTTAAATATCCTTGTTTTGTGGATTTTGTCAAAGTCATAGACATAGAACAAACATGCTCAATGACTTTCATATTCATTTCTATGTGCAAAAACTCTCAAACCAAACACCTCATAAGACATCCAGTAATCTTTGCTAGTGACTTTCTTTTCTTTGTCTTTTGATATCAGAGATAGTAACTGATCCCGCACTTATATAATGATGAATTATCTTTCGGCAGGAATGGATTATCAACCCCAGAAAAACCAGTATCTTTCCTTGAAATGTCAGCAGATGATGCCCAAATCACCAGAGAAGAAAGTGCTTTCCGTTTCTGGATAAATAGTCTTGGAGTTGCATCATATATAAACAATGTCTTTGAAGACGTCAGAAACGGGTGAGTATCATGTTAATTACAAAGATCTAATCCGCTTAAACTATAACGAATTATTTATTACTGTATCATATAAACATGACCTTTCAGCCGTTGACAAAGAAAAGTAAGACTAAAGATTACCCCTAAAGTTTCAATACACTTTGTCCATGATTATGACTTTAAATTATCTGTTTAAATAGTTAAATCAACATTAACCAATGTTTCTGCTCACCAGGTGGGTACTATTGGAGGCACTTGATAAGGTATCGCCCGGAATTGTTAATTGGAAAATTGCAAATAAGCCTCCGATTAAGATGCCATTCAAGAAAGTAGAGAACTGTAACCAAGTTGTCAAAATTGGGAAACAGTTGAAGTTTTCGTTAGTCAATATTGCTGGAAATGATATTGTTCAGGGTAATAAAAAGTTGATACTGGGTAAGCTCTCCATCTTACGTTCAACTCTTAGCTACGCCAGTGCTACCTATGTCTAGTGATTTGGCTGCTGTTTTAATTGTTATCACTCTCTGATGAAAGTAAGTAATGCACCCTTTTTCCAGCTTATCTATGGCAGTTGATGCGATTCAACATGCTACAGCTTCTAAAGTACTTGAGATCGTATTCACTTGGGAAGGAATTCACTGATGCTGATATTTTAGAATGGGCTAACACCAAAGTCAGGAGCACGGGAAGCCAGACTTGTATGAAGAGTTTCAAGGTATCATATCAGCAGTTAGTGTTATGTGTGTTCATATACAATCTTAAGTTTAATGTTGACAAAGGTTTCATACTTTTCATGATGTTCACAGAATTACAGCTCTGTTCATATATTCACTTGTGATAATCACAAAGTTTTAGACAATACGTCACATTATATGCACTTCATTCAGTTCATTATTGCTTTTTAGCAATTTCCTCATCAAGGAGTTGTCGATTATGAAGAACTTATTTTGAATGGTTTGCTTCTGCAGGATAAGAGTTTATCAGATGGCATATTTTTCCTGGAATTGCTTAGTGCAATACAGCCCAGGGTTGTTAATTGGCGCCTTGTTACAAAAGGCCAAACTGGTATGCTTTCCATCAACTTTTTCGTTGCTTATATACAAAATATGGATTGATAACTACCACCCACTAAATAGTGTAAATGTATCAATAACAGAACTCTAAGCATTAAAACTCTTGTCATTATTGGGTTTTAACTTCCTGATTGTTTTTTGCTTCCATCAAATTTTGGATAATTCAGAGGAGGAGAAACAAATGAACGCGACATACATCATCAGCATTGCCAGGAAAGTTGGCTGTTCAATCTTTTTGCTACCTGAAGACATAATTGAGGTGCAGTGTTTGGAGTCTATTGATATATAATATACACCCATTGTTTTCTTTATTTTTACTTAAAAACGTTAATGTCATGTCTCAGGTAAACCAGAAGATGATCCTGATATTAACAGCAAGTATAATGTACTGGTTCTATAAACAACCCGTTGAAGATCAAAGACCCTGTGGATCATCAGATAGCGAAAGTGGTAATCAACTTGAGACAAGCTCAACCTCCACAACATATGACACTGAGTCTGAATCGTCAACAGACTGAGATCGGTAAACAGATAAGTTTTCAGTTTGGAGCTTTCTTGTAGAGTACTTATAATTCTTTATTGTAATATTTTTTCCTGCACTAAATTTTTGTATTAAGATAAGTCGATGAGTGCAGATTTACTAAAACAAAGTATTTGTGTATATAGTTATAGAATTGTATTTGAATTGAAAGAAATGGCTTTCGTGTTATTCTTTTCTTATAGTAGCATACCAAAAGCCTATTTAAGTCTCTTGTACTGTTTCTTTTATTTAATTACCTGTTCTAAACTTCAGGCCCGGCTTTGGACATGTGCAACATGTTCCATTGAGCAGGGCCCATAAATATTAAAGGGCCCAATTTTAAGTTTGTCGAGGCTTTATATATTACCACTTTTCTGAATGTATTGAATGTTAATAATATTATACTTTACATCCTTCCAAAACCAAAGTTTTTATCCTTGCCAATTGTTTTTTCAATTTGTTTTCGACCTTTTGTTTTTTTTATAGACTTAAACATGTTTCTTTATACCGTAGTTCAACTATATTTTTCATTTGTTTTTTCCATTTTATTTTTACTGACTTAGACATGTTTCTATATACCGTAATTGTTAGGATTATTTTTCCCAAATTTCAAAAATAATTTTGTTTGTGGGACTATATATTAAAGCTATATTTTGTTTTGTAAAACATGATTAGACATCTCTTATTAAGACTTAATTTTATTTAATTATTATATTTCAAAGGCCTATCTTAAAATTGAAACACAGGGCCTTTAAAAACGACGAGACGGCCCTGCTAAACTTCTCGAAACAGTGATGAACTTTAGATTTTGAATCATGATACTTATCATTAAACGGGATGCATTTGTTTGTCAATATGGAATAATAATCCTGTCACATTTCGGTCTAAAGATGTTCAGTATTACAAAATGAAGTATGCATATGTATGTTTATTGATGCAGACAAGTGCAAAATGTTAGTCTGTGTATTAATGGAATTGAGATGTCCATTCTGAATAATTCTAGACCGGCCCTATTCATGCCCACCAGCCACCACTAGTCTGTGTATTAATGGAACCCGGTCTTGATCAAACTACATTATCAATTGCTATAAATATCGTATTTGCAGAACTTTTGTTTGGAAAAAGTTTCGTGGTATAGTTTGTACTCGAAACAATGTAGCACAAATCAATTTTACTATTGAACGTTTTATTGTTTAATTATGATTGCACATAGGAATGTTCTATTGCTTACGGAAAAACGACATGGTGGTTAATCGCTAACCCAAAAAATCATAAAAGGAAAAGATAACTTTCCATGTGGTCCAAAGACTTGAAAAAGTAAAGAAAAGAAAAGAAAAGGAAAGCTTTTGAAAGTAGTGGTTGAGTGTTTGAATTAGTAGTTTCTGAAAATCTTGATGTGTGTTAATCAACAGACAAAGATCTGGTCCACCATGTGTTTTGTTTTCAAACCCTCTTATACACAACAAAATGACCTTACTGATTCAATCTCTTTTGAGAGATTACCTAATTTGCAAACTTTAAGACTATAAAGGATTCATGTGAAATTCTGGGATATATGTTACGAGTGTTAATGCAGTTTTCTGAATTTCACGATGGTAAGGGTCTGGTCTCTTGAGTAATTGACTCGTCAAACTTGTGATATATAAACATGAGGAACCCGGTCTTGATCATAAACGCTTAAATGTTTATGGAAGAACATAGACAATCTTTCTCACTTCTTCCTCGTCACCACATTAATGTCACGTTACCTATTCTTTAGATCTTTATCTCATGACACTTTTTTTTGCCAACAACCTTCTTTCTCATTTCTTCCTTGCATCTTTAGTATTTTATTATTTTCTAAAAATAATAAATTACAAGGTTTTATTAGAAAAATCCTTTTAAATGATAACAAAAAAACATTACATTAATAAAAAACATTACGTTGGAGAAAAGTTACATTAATGAAAAAACATTACGTACAATTGAGAAAACATTACGTTATTAAACCCATTACATTAACGTTGACGGTCGTTTGTCGGGTGGTTCCAAATGTGTTCAAGTAGAGCCATGCGAAATCGATTGTGAACCCATTTATAGTGTAATTCCGCGTCCATACGTTTGTGTTGTTACCCTTTCATTACGCGAAATGAGTGTAAAGTGTTGTAAATACTCTAGTACTTAAGTCTTGATCTGGTAAGATGTCGATTGGGCTCCTTCATTTAAACAGTTTTCTATTTTCAGACTTCAGTATTTGATTTTAGCGAGAATGTCCGTGAGATAGATCTTGATTGGAGTGAAGTCGAGAGAGAGAACATATGGAGCAACTAGATTTCGTGTCAAGTATGATGTTCACTGGTCTATAGATTATTATATATATAACAAATCACCATGTCGGTGTTGTGAGGAGCGACACTGTAGCTAAGTAATGTGAGAGGGGACACTGTAGCTAAGCCATCCATCCAATCATGGCCTGACATTTGTTGAATCCAGTGTATTATTTTATCTTCTCATTTCTAGCACTAACTGTTTACGTTTCTTATTTTTGCCTCTAACATTTAAGGTTCGCTTACGGACATTAGAGTTTCTCTGTTTTAGCTTTTGACCACCCAACTTTTGGATCTCTTAAATCTTCCACAAATTTTCAATTCTTTTACATCTTGCCACTTAAAAAGTGCATATTGTATACATACACAACTACATCTTCAATTCTTCACTCGCTGGAAATAATCATTGGATACAAACCACCGTAGGTAACAATCAACGGGAACAACCGCCGGAAATTTGGTACAAGTGGTTCATGCATTTCTTCTTCGTAACTAATCCAAATTTTTTCCACCATTAATGTCAAGCCTATACCATCATCATTAGTCTTTGTTACTTGAACATTACAAAGTGGTGAAAAAAATCTTGGTCGTCCTTTGAAAACGTCCGGTCCACTAAAATCATTAAAAGAAATATGAAAGAGTTAAAAACTATTCCTAAGATAAAAGATTATAAGAGGAAAATAAAGAAGGAAAAACTAAATCATCATAAAAATATAAAATAGCAAAACGATCATCATGAAGATCGATTCTCCGAAAACTCAAAAGAAATAACATGGTTATGACTCCAATATAAATGGCAAGTTATTGTGGCTGTGCTTTATATCTTGGAAAGGCTATAAGTAAAAATGAAACAAAAATAGAAATGAGAAGAAATAGGTGAATAACAAAAATAGAGAATGCCAAGTGTTTGTCAATATGCAAATGGAGTTGCATATGGCTCATGAGGTGTCAAAAAGAGTTGGAGGTGACTTTTACAAAATTATAAGACAGATGTTAAAAGAGTAAATACACTCAAAAGCAAGCACATGGTTTCCTTACAAAACAGTTTATGGTTTATGGCTATTACTCTTTTTCTTCCTAATTTTTAATTTATTAACTATACCAACAAGATTTTAACTAAAATTAAAATAACTAATAAACTTATAAATCTCATTCAACAAAATAATAACATGTGCTAATTCATTGTCATTATTTCTAACATCACGTGTTAAATGATAATATCATATAGTTTTATACATACTTCTTTTACGGTAATTAACCTTGCCACAATATAATATAACTAATAAACTTACAAATCATATTAAACAAAGCAAAAACATGTGTTAATTCGGGTTATTTAGTGCTTAACGGCGTTTTATGATTAAATAACGTCACGTGTTAAAGGATAATATCGGATAACTTTATTCATATTTATTTTACGATATTCAGTTGTGACAGCGGGGCTAAAGTTTTCCCCATTATTTTTTTTTTAATTAACTCACCTCAATGCGCGGGAATGGAGTATAATTAACTCGCCGCAACGTGCGGGAATGAAGTATTATTAACCCGCCGCAACGCGCGGGAATGTAAAACTAGTTGATGAATATTGTTAGAAGTAGATTTCTACAAGAAGGGACTACTATTGTGTTTTTAAATTAATGAAAGTTTTAGGGTTTATTTGAAGTTTTGTATTCATGTCTTATATAATAAACAAGTATCCTTAAAAAAAAAAAAGTCAAAGTCAAATTGTTGCGAACTGCGAGTTGCAAACTGCGAATTGCGAACTGCGATATCGCGTTTTTTTTTTGCGATTTCCTGTTTTTTGTTGTGATTTTGACATTTTTTGTTGCAATTTTGGCATTTTTTGTTGCGATTTCGTGTTTTTTGTTGCGATTTCGCGTTTTTTGTTGCGATTTTGTTGGCTATCTTGTGATAATCCGAAAAACCTTGGCTATTTTGATATAATCGCAACGAAAATTGGCTATTGTCACGATTTTCTCAAATAATTAACTAATCAATATCTATATATCTATCTATTTCCATATCTATGTATATCTATATCTGTAACACACAAAGTACAAACAATGCCCACTCACACACACATATACATACAATTCACACGCCTATATATAATCAGAGAAAGTTCTGATCATGTCCCCTCTTCTCCTCTACAAATCTCTCGATCTCCATACCTTAACAAAACCCCTCTTGAATTTTTAGATTTCATTCTTCAATAAATTCAGGATTTTGTTCAATTGGGTATCTTCTTATTAACATTTCATCCTTTTTTTTTTCTTTCATTTGGGCATTTTCTTGAATTTCCATATTTGATGATAAAGTTTCAAACTTTTTTGATTTTGCAGGTTTTTATGGACACCCTTTATCTTGTTTTCAATTGGGTTGTTTCTATTTTTGGGATTTATGTTGTAAATATTGAATTTTGAAATTAGGGTTTTGTCAAAAAATAAGAGTTGACATTTTGATTTCATGGGGAATAAGTTGGGAAGAAGAAGACAATTAGTTGATGAAAAGTATACAAGACCACAAGGATTGTATCAACATAAAGATGTAGATCATAAGAAGCTTAGAAAGCTTATACTTGATTCTAAACTTGCTCCTTGTTATCCTGGTGATGATGATTGTAGTTGTGATCTTGAAGAATGCCCTATTTGTTTCTTGGTTTGTCCCTTTTCACATATATATATACATATCTATATAATTTAAAGTTTTTTGTGTAATTGAAGTTTAGATATATCTGTGATAATGATTTTAGTACTAATGATTTGGAAACGGTCTCTCTACCCGCGGATATGTTTGTTATGGGTAAGACTGTAATTATCCCAGCTCCCCACACCTTGCCTCATGGCATGATTGGGTATTGTTGACATTAACATTGATTTTAGTACCTAATGAATTGGTAACTTGTACTAAAGGGTTGTACTGAATTGACAGGTTGAGAATTGTTGATAATTTAGAAATGAAATTTGTTTGAATCGTGTGATTTTGATATATATATTTTTCTATTTGTTTGGAACTATTCTCAGTATTATCCGAGTCTGAATAGATCAAGATGTTGCATGAAAGGCATTTGTACCGGTAAATTTTCAGTTTTTCGTGTTAGTCATTATTCAACCAAGGCTTCATGAGAAAGGTTCTGTTAATTAACAAGTTTGTTGTTGAATCAGAGTGTTTCTTGCAAATGAAGACACCCAATTCTACGCGCCCAACGCAGTATCCTTTGTTGGTGTATAATTTACGTAGTTGTAATCTATTCATTTTTCAAAGTTATATGCTATGGTTGGAATTCTTAACAATTATTAAGATGTCCATTTTGTAAAACATTAAACTACGCTGTGGAGTATAGAGGCGTGAAGAGCAAAGAGGAAAAGGGGCAAGAACAAATTGTAAGCAGTAAAGTACTAAACGGTGGAATAGGGTTAGCCGATTATGTTGGTAGATATTTAACGTGAAATATACTGTTACAGGAAGAACAAAGGGTGATAGAAGCCAAAATAAGAATGAGACAACAAGAAATTCTGGATGAAGAGGAACGAATGCTAAAAAGGCAAGATATGAGTTCCTCAAGTAGAATAAACGAACCAAGTGAAAATGAATATTTCTCCCAAGCAGGTATGTGTTAGAAATGCACATTTAAGTATAAATTTTTTCATTTTTTGTGCAAATTGAGTTTCTTATTAAATTTCAGAGGGGTATATTATACAGTACGTTTAAAGTGTTTTTTTTTTCCCGTCTCGTTTACTTTTTAATTAACTTATTTTTACTTATATGCAGCGACAACTTCTTCTGAAGGTGAGGAAATCATTTCTGCTCCACATTCGGTTGGTGCAACAATTAGATATCCTCAACGTGCTAGGGATAACAGGTGTGTGTGTTTTTAGTTCCTGTTTATGTTATCCTTACCATAATATTTTAGTGCCAAGTTCGAATATCTGTTTTGTTATTCTAATATATATTACCTATAGCAAATAATTAACTTTCCCTGAATTTATCTTGTAAAGCATTATTGCGTATGAGATAATATAGGACAGTTTAGTAGAAATTGTGGCATAAAGGAGGTAGTGCCATAGCAAGTGGAGGTGGTGATTTTAACCACTTCATGGGTATATTTGGGTTATGCACTTGTACTTTGTCTTTGACGGGTAAAGCAAGTACCTTCTAGAAATCTTAAAAACGGAACTGGTTGGATATGTAAAACGGGTTGAAATTCGCCCAACTGTACTTGATTATCAAGTTGTAATTGAAATACAGTTTCTAGTCATGTTTAAAATATTGATTATTTCTAAAGCTGATTACTTTTGGACACCCAACTCGTGTTAGCTGGTTCCCATCCTACCCGTGCATTTTGCTACCTGCCTACCTCTACTGTTCTTCACTTCTTGCTTTAGAAAAGATATGTATGTGTCAAATCATGTCGTAAATTTGTTATAAGTAAATGAGTTAGAGCCGCTTCGCGTAATTTACCTCAATAACGATTATTCCCTAAACTTACAACCCAGATTAGTTTAAGCAATGATGATCGTTAAGCTAGAAGCTATGTAGCATGCTAAATCGTAAAGTTTTTTTTTTTTTTTTTTGTCATTTCATCTTGTCAAGCATAACATTTTTGTGATATTGACTATGGTTCTTGCATTATCATATTAGCTCTTAAAGCCCATAGGCAAGTCCTTACATCAAGTATATTGGATAGGGTTGGCTGCCAGATTTCTGGTAACCAACTTCAGTCAAAAGTTCTTTGCAACTAACTATTTATAAAATTTTAAAAGGTCCATAGAAAGCACTGAATTTTAAATACCTTGTGATCCATAAAGGTTAATAGTTCAATATGAGTATGTGGCACCTGACATTTAGTAACCTATAACCAAGTTGGCTTTAACATTGACGGTTTTGACTTTTATTTGAGACCATGTGTAGTGTAGAAACCAGTTACTTGCAGATATGACTGAAAAAACTATCTTCAGATTGGAAGTTTTGAAAAGTGAATGGTTTTCTGCAGGGATGAATATATGGGGCACTCTTTGTGCAATCAACCCTGTTAAAACTAACTGGTGCTTCTACTTTATAACAAGTAGGGCTTATGAAAGCACAATTTTTAATTGAGTCATGATAAATGTGGCTGCTATATAGCCTAATCTTTTCAAACTTTGACTCCTCTTATGCATATCTCTTCTTTTCCTTCACCTTTCCTTTTGATATGTGTCTCTTTATCTTGTCGTTAGGCATACATTTGTTGTTAGGCATACTTTTATGCACATGAATCATGTTTGTTTCGAATATTATATGGGTTGTCTTATGTAAATGCAGAGAAGACGAGTTTGACCTTGATCCTGAAAATATAATGCTCATGGAAGCTATCTGGTTGTCGTATCAGGTACAAGTTAGATTTCATACATTCATTTACAGCCGCAACAAATTTTTTTGACTCTTAGGTCTTTTTTAAACTCGTGGGCCAAGTGCATAAAAGTTGTTACCAACAAAAACCAACAATTATTTTAAGGTTATCTGAACGGGCGCCTGTCTTGATTCAGGAAAGACTCAAAACATATGATTTGTGTAATGCTCTCATAAAATTTTAATTTTAAGGTTATCTGAACGGGCGCCTGTCAGATTGATGACGTGGCTGCTTCGGTCTCAGTGACTTCTGCAATGCTGAATTTTTTGTCCTGATGACGTGGCACCTAGAATTCTAGAAACCAGAATATAAACTTAAGTCAGAAGTTGTATAAATGTCCAAATATACCTCTTTATGTAATCTGTTCATGTTTCTTCGTTTTAATATCGCTATTGTGTTTGTGGTTACCGGGCATTATATATAGGAGGATAACAAGCATCAACACCATAATCCCAACTATGGGGATGCTGCCCAGTTAGCAAAATATGCAACCGAAGTTCGTGTTTTAGCGTCTATGGCTCCACAAGCCGAATCATCAGCTTCAACATCATCACCATCTGGTGGTCTTGCATGTGCCATAGCTGCTCTGGCTGAACGGCAGCAAAAGGGAGTAGAATCATCAACCAATTACAGCAACTACGGTGGGAATATGTCAACGTACAATGTACATCCAAACCATAGCTCAACAGGGTTATCACTTGATAGCCATCTGCAAATAGATCATGAAGGTTCAGATGAATTGACTGAACCAGTCTACGGGTATGATAGTTCAAGTGCAGTAGATGATATAAGCAGGGGACAACACGGTCAACAGGAAGAATTGGAGAATGGTTATGGTGGGGGGAGTATAGTTGTTCCCGAGAGCTTTGAAGAGCAGATGATGCTAGCCATGGCAGTTTCGCTTGCAGAGGCTCGAGCTAGGACTAGTACACCAGAAGTTGCTTGGATTTAGCGCGTGTGTTTTAAGGAGTGTTTGTGGTATACAGTATGTAAAACAGAAAAGATAAGTCTAGATTTGTGGGTAGAGCTTTAAATCATGAAAGCATACATATATAGCTCCCTCCCCCTCTTCCCTCATAAGATTTCAGTGTCTTGTATCATTCGTTGTTAGTGAGGGAATGCAAATTCAGGTTTGAAAAGTGAAGTCAGTGATTGTCTTTGGCCATACACATATACGCATACTTTTGGTCATCACATTATACGTATGTATATGCATATGCTTTCGCTCATCACAGTAATAGCGTGCTTCTCTTTTTCTGATGGTTGTTCGTTGGACTGGTTATTAGTGGACTCTGTTAATTACCGATTATTGACTTAATAACTACTCAGGCTGTACTTTCCGGCCACAGTAATGTGGTATGTCTCGACATCCTTTATATATCAGCCTCGGTCCTCGTGTGAATGATAACCTGAACAGTCATCTCTGTTCATATTTAGTGATGAATCAAGGCATTTCAAACTGTCTGTATCAATGTCATTCTTTAAAAACTTACTAACGCGAGAGGGTGTTCATGACTTCGTGTTACTCTCTTGAGGTCTGGTTGAGACTGATAATCGGTAGTGACATATAATTGTTTATCGCAAAATCTGAAAGACTGGTTTGTTCTAAGAGCGATTAGGAAAAATGTTACAAATCTGAGTGGCTCAATAGTCAATCCTCAATACATATAACTTAGACGACATACATAGTTTGATTCCTTAAAAAAATGATCTTTATTTCTTGGGTACGTTATTCTGGTTTACTAAGATAAATAAGTCGATTATGATGCTTACGTTTTAATTGACTTATTATTTTGAAAATAATTTACCGTTGAAGACGTGTATATATAATTAGATAAGAAGCTCAAGCTAGCGTGCACGCGATCGATCATGGATGCTTTTAGCCTTTGAGTTGACTTTCCAGTCAACGATCTTGTCTTGTACATTACGTGCCGGATTAAAGTCAAACATTGATCCTCTGTTGTAGATTGATGCTGTAGATTCAAATAAACATATAACAAATCATGTTCCCTTTCTTGAGTAACTCATTACCATTGTATAATAAAGACCAAAATATATTTTAATATCTTAAATTATTAAAGGTGTAATATAATACCCTATACTTAGTTAATAAAGTATTCTAATACCCTAACTCACTAATTAATCTTTCAAAGATATAACATCAATTACTAACTTAATTTATGTTGTATATATATATATTAGTTTTTTTTTATAAAAAAGTATTTTTAAGTTGAAATTTGTAATTTTAAAAATTTGTTATGTTAACAACAAATTTAATATTATAAATAACGTATTGAAATTAAAAATATAATTCAATATAGAAGATTAGGTTTATACATATATTAAATATTTTTGAAACTAGATACTTATATCACAATAAAAAACAAATATAATACATATTATTGTATTTTGTAGGTTAGTTTTTTGCAACTTGATTAATCACAACAGTAAAATTATTAATTCATTTATATTTTATAAAAAAATTAATAAAAACTCCAATAAAAAGATGATTATATATTAATTGGTAAAAGTATTCTTTTGTAATGTTAGGGTTTTAAACAATAGTATAATTTTAATATCTATTTATTATAATTTTAAAGTATAATTTTTTCAAAATCGATACTTTAAAATTTTATAATTATGTTAAAAATAACATATTATCTTTAGTTACTTATGGTTTGTCATATATATTTTAATATCATATATTATTTAATTAATTCATATAAACTTTTAAAAGATTCATTAGTGAGTCTAGGGTAGTAGAAAACCTTGTTAACCAAGTATATAGTACTATACTACACTTTTAATAATTCAGGGT
>JANDBE010000028.1:17175555-17188938 GCA_024320915.1 Erigeron philadelphicus
TGAACTTTCTTACACGGTTATTATAACAACTGTGTAAAAAGAGTGACCTTTTTTACACGGAAAAAACCTGTGTAAAAAGCCTGGACTTTTAGTTACATTAAATTTTTACACGGTCATAAAACCGTGTAAAAAAGGTTTTTTAGCCGTGTAAAATTCCATTATCTGTAGTAGTGGAAGGTTGTGTTCATAATCATATCTGATGCAGATTATTTCTAAAAAGTTTCACTATATTTACAGAAAGTGCTTCATGTCGAACAAATCCGACCTATTCTGGTCTGTACAAAAAGTTCTCTTTTTGACTTGTTCCGAAATCTCCTCACTTTGCCACCTCTAGTAATCTGTATCATAACAAATATCATATCAATACATTTTACTGAAAGTGTAATTTTCTTCAGGAGGGAAGATGCCAAAGATCAGGTCAAGAAAGCTCTTGGTGTTCTCAGCACAGAAGAATACCGACAATTGTTCGATTACATCAGAGAATGGATCACGAAGCCAAACCTCTGCCACGTTGCCCAAATCGTGCTTTATCAAGTTTTCAGCATTCTTCCACCAACAGAGATACTCGAGGTATTGACTTGTCTTTTTAACGGGCTCTTTTACCTTCTTATTATTGATATGCACTATGAAACTAATCTGATTTTTGCAACTTGAAGTTGCAATAATCAGTGTTCAGTGTTTGGATAAAGTTGTTTTGGTTAGTTCATAGATTAGGGGTCAAATTGGCTACACACCCATGCTGTTTTAGGGAAAACTAAAATTACTCACCCATCCTTTTTCTTTTAGTATTAAGTTTTTGGGCTTATGGGCTCTAAAGGTTAACTTGTCATGTATCCTTATTTTGACCACTCAAATATAAAAACCTCCAACACAAGTAAAAACCTCTCAAAAATGTCTAACTGGTTACTAAATGACAGAACCAGCTGTTGTTGCTTATGTATGAGCAATATTGCCACGTAGACAACCATGCATTAAGAATTCCAGAAAAGCAAAAACTAAAGCCAAGGCCTTTCAAGTTTCATAATTATCTAGCTTTGAAGCAAGAGTTTTTGCCAATTGTAAGAGATGTTTGGAGACAAGAGGTTCCTGGTTTTCCAATGTATTCTCTGGTTTATAAGATGAAGCTTTTAAAGCCCCCATTGAGGAAACTCCATTTTAGTCAAGGGAACTTATTTGATAAGGTCAAGAAGTCAAGGGAAGAGCTTGCTAAAATACAATCAGCTGTGGCTGCTGATCCTTCGAATGTTGAATTGAGACTTGAAGAGGCTGTTTTGGTAAAATCTTATAACGAGGCTGCTGTTGATGAGGAGTCATTTCTTAAGCAGAAATCTAAGAACGGGAGGGTAAATAAGGACATGATAGAGACTGTTTTAGATTTGAATGGTGACAGATACTCTGGTCAGCAAGTTGGAGAGCAGTTTGTCAAACATTTTCAGAATGTTTTAAGCTGTAGTAATGTTGTACAACCTATAAATGAGCCTGACCAGCTGTTCTTAAAGAATCTAAGTGTGGAGGATGCTGAATTAATGGTCAGACCAGTTACAGATGAGGAGGTTGAGGCTGCTTTGTTTGATATTGATGATGATAAGGCTCCAGGCCCTGATGGTTTCTCTTCAAAATTCTTTAAGGCTGCTTGGTATGAGATTGGTAATGATGTATGCAATGCTATAAAGGAGTTTTTTTATAATGGAAAGTTGTTAAAGGAGGTAAATGCCACTTTAATAGCACTAGTGCCTAAATTGGATACTCCTCAAAAGGTATCAGATTATAAGCCTATTGCTTGTTGCAACGTAATCTATAAGTGTATTAGTAAAGTCATCTCAAATAGAATCAAAGGAGTACTTGGTGAAATTGTTGATGAGAACCAGAGTGCCTTCATCCCAAGAAGGCAGATTAGTGATGATATCGTGTCAACTCAAGAGCTTAAGAAAAGGGGTCCTTCAAAATGTGCTTTTAAAATAGTTGTTCAAAAAGCTTATGACTCTGTGGAATGGAGATTCTTGAAAGAGTGCTTAATTTATTTTGGTTTCCATGCTTGTATGATTGAGTGGATTATGAATTGCGTGTCTTCTCCTTCCTTCACTATTGCGGTTAATGAAGAATATAATGGTTACTTCAAAGGGAAGAGGGGATTAAGACAAGGAGATCCAATTTCTCCCTATTTGTTTACTTTGGTTATGGAAGTTCTCAATTTAATGATCAAAAGACAGATAAGGGACGGTGAGCATTTTGAATACCACTGGAGGCGTGAAGAGATGCAGTTAACTCGTCTATGCTTTGCAGATGATTTACTTGTGTTTTGCCAGGGAGACGGGGAATCCGTATTGGTGTTAAGAAGGGCCCTCGATGAATTTAGCAAATCTTCCGGGTACCAAGGCTAAAATTCAAGCTAGTGTACCATTTAAGGTATAGTTTTCTCAAGTGATGGCTAACTTTAAAATGATTGATTTTTTAGTTGGAACAAACATATGCAATCCTGAGCCGAGTTGACCAGGCCTGACATTTCTTTGAGATCACTTGCAAAAGTTATACTCGTATCATATATCGTATAGCCCCCGGTTAATGCATAGCTTTAACTGCTTAAAAGGCAGCTGGTTACTTTTTTTGTAATTCCAATGCTGATAAAATACGTACTTCTATTCTATTTGGTTGGCAAATTCCTGTACCGCTGAAAATCAGTTAATCACATTAGGAGAAGTAATCTAGTCGAGTTGTATTGAAACCATCATTTAATTTAAATTACATTTACATTATACAAAACAAAAATAACTACGATCGTAATAAATTAACATACACTTGACGACAGAGATATGCTAAAATCATGTTGTGATAACAGTTGCACTAAAACATTCAGAAATTAAAGGCGGTTTTATATTCAAAAGAGGATTGAAATTACTGGTCAAAAAGGGAAAATGTCCTCATAGTCATTTTAGTATGAACTTTCTTAATTAGAAGTTTCATTTTGCTTTTAAACTTTTAAATGGTTTTGATTTTTGGTCTCTAGATATAATTAATAAAATTTTTTTATCATATTGTTCCAAGGTGCACAATATAATACATCTTCTTTAAATAAAACTTGGGCTTAATAACCATACTTTAAACCGTTTAAATAGGTCTTTATATCATATTTTTTGTTCAAGCAAAATCAATCTACGTTGATTTTACTATGATGTTGTTCGGTCTATTTTAACCTGTATCTATATACAAGATTTTATACACAAGGTATCATAAGCATTTTCTACACGATATTATGTCACTATTGGCTTATAAATCATGTTTAACTTCTTGTAATGGTAAATTGAGCTGAGAGGTATAATTATGTTGTAGTGGAAAAACATTCACAGAAGTTATTAAGTTAAATATAGTGAAAGTAACTACTTTCATTCTTCAAAAAGTACCTTGCTAAGTTTATACTGTTTTTCAGAAAATGGTGATTATTGCAACCAACGATATAAACGTTCTTTCCAGTTTCCATTCATTCGATTCTTTTCCACTCCACTTTCCTTTTTCCTATTTTTATTATCTTTTGCTATTTTGCATTAATACTATTTGGTTGTTCCAAATATGAACAATTGTATTCGAAGCAAATCCCAGATAATATAGTCAACAGTCAACTTAAATATTGACACGTGTATTTTTCTCTCTTTTCTTGGGTTGAGATGGGTTTGGCCTCACAATCCTTAGTTTGGATGGCTGTTCAAAGTATTCGCTAAATAAAATCATGTGCAACACATTTGAAGTATAAAATGTCCTTTCTCCTTTTATTTTCTTCATTAAATTTTACAACATACTTTAAAGTTTGAATATCTAAGTAAAAAAAAAAAAAACCTACGACTATAAGAGCATTGAAACATCAAGAATAAAAAAATCTGAGACTTTATGGGCTTTTTTGGAATTCGATTAAGATGAGGATTCTGGAGCCTGGATACATTTAATTTGATACCAAAACAGTTTTTTTTTTTTCCCTCTTTTTTACTGAACAGCAAACTATCCTACTCTACTTCTAAACTAACTCGAATACATAGGATGAAACCTACGACGCCAAAACAATTTGAAATGATGTTGTATGTTTATATTCATATGATGTATATATGCCTACCACATACCGTATTCATATGTATACATGTGTGCTTATATACATGTATACATATGTGTATGCACGTATCTGCAAATTGCGTGTTATCTGCTGGTAAACTGTCCATAATCCGTCATTTTCTATATATATATATTTGAATTTTACAACAAGATATGATTTAACACTTGCCAAAACTACAAATTGGCAGAGATGAGTGAAGAAGATTGGTGTTGCTTTTCTTGCTGATTGATGCTGTCTGCAACATGAGCAACTACTCCTGCTCCAGCTTTATGAAACCATTCATCCTTCACCTGCAAGTTCGGTCAAAAAATGATGTTCAAAGCTCACAGTCTTTTGCCAAAATATACATATAAAAATAAAATGGGCATAAAAAACTAACACATAATCCGTACATGAATGTTGTTATGAGCGAAAAATGGCCAAAGTGATGCGTGGAAACTGACATCGACTTTTTTCCATCCCAGCTGTTGTAACCCACGAATCATTTCCTCTATAACAAAAGGAGTTTTAAAGTGTCATTAAGTAATTCTAGAATATCAAAGAAAAATAATACAATTCATGTAACATTCATTACCTTCCATGATTTCATGATATTGGATGGTGTTTTGGGTATTAGGTACATTTTGGGCGGCTTCTTTTGCTCTTGCTGCTTCGGGAGGAAAACTGGAGCCCGAGGATAGTACCGGCGGGCAATACTCTACATCCACAACATGTTTATAGCCATCCAAAGACTGGAAAGGAGGCTGCCACAAAAAAAAAAAAAAATTTCTTTTCCATAAGGCAATAAACACAACGCCATACGCCTGAATTGCCAAAAAATAATTAAGCATCCGCATAATGTTGAATTTAGTTAAGGGTGTGAACAAGACTAGTAGGCTCATCAATAGGCTTGATGAGACAAACCATTCCAGGTATTTCACAATCTGAAGACCACAAAACTACTGATAATAATAGCCAGAATTATTTGCAATGATAACAAACAAACAAATAGACAACTTAAGCCTATCATTTAGCAAAAATCAAAAATAAAAGTATAAAACTGAAAGTATGAATCACTAACCCAAAACTAGGTAACAAACCAAAAATAAAATAAAAATAGAAGCAAATATAACAGATCATGTAGCTACGAAAGGGACAATGTACCATGCAAACTGGACACATCAATTCAGATTTTGATTAGAAAGAGGATGCATTGAAGGGCCTATTCTTTTCTTTAGTTGTTCAAGTTACTTCTTTCTGTATATCCCAGGGAACCTTAATTAAAGGTGAATCATATTCTTTATTATTAAACTTAATTAAATTGTAACTGTATAGATCACTAAACAGGAAACGCGCTACATGAGTCAGGCAGGTTGAAAGTCATCAGAAGTGTATTAGATGGGTAAAAACCTCTTACAAAGCTTATGCACAAAATTTTATTAACAAAATAGCTTTATACTTTTTACACATTAAATTTTTCTTAGCAGCAAACTCATACCATTTACCCTTGTCCCAGCTGGGACTTGAATAAATCTTGATTAGTACACCATAGATGGGACAAACTACTTTAGACAAATCGTGGATTACGCTAAACCAAACCAAAGTATACTTTCCAGTTTCCACACTGAAATTTCTCCAGATTGAGATTAGAGAGAATGTTATAAGATGTACATACCCTTCATCCAGCATGACCAGACTTGTTTCATCTCACCCTTTTATATGAATCAACCGCCCGACCTGCCACCTCTAACTATATAATTATAAAAGAATGCTCATGTACATACCACTTATGCTCAATACAGTCTCTAAACCCAACAAGTGTTCTTCTGTGAATAGTAATAAGTAGATGGTAATTTTCCACAAAACTATACTGTTAAAGTTACCTATTTGGCTAAAATCATCATTCTAATTATTCATAAATGAAGTTAAACTATATTAATCTTAGTTTTTAGATTTTTAGACTGTCAAGTAGTAAGCGAGGTTATGACAAATTGCGGTTTAAACTATTTTCCTGCTTGTTTTCCCATTAGATATTAAATGTGATATAGAATTGGCCCATTCAAAAAAATCAGACGGAATTGTCAAATCTACAAGTTAGCACTGAAACGTACTTGTCTGGGTGTAACTTAAATACATGCATATATGAGCAATGATACTTTTACAAGCAGTTGAGATTTCTTTAACTACCTTAACGAGCTCCGACTCCCTTCTGATTGAGGAAGTACGCCGACCAACCATATCTAGAAAATTTTAAGTGACCACAAGAATTGGTTTACTCGAGACAGAAATAAATGAAGCCTTTAGAGGTATATATAGGAAGATCAAATAAAAAGGTATCAATATCTCAGAAGGATGAAAAGGCATGAAATTTTATGATCCCGCTTGAATATATTATTATATTTGGTTTGTGATTCCTACAAGCTCTAGATTGCATAAGAGGCAATTCTAAAAATGAAACTTTAAAAACAGGTTTTTGATGTGATGTACTTTTTTCCCAGCATTCATAACGTGCATTACAAAAATGTCATTTGTGCATCATATTACTCGTTCAAGTATCAAAATGACATCATCTGTGATGTATAAAAAGAACTTATTTATGCCTTCTCATGGAGATACCTTTTTAGCAGATCTCACCCTTAAACTAATTCAAACACACAGGCAGGATACGATCATAGGAAGCATTGGCATACAGAATACGGTATCTAAATGCACCAAGCGCAGATCTGCAACCAAAAATGATGATATAACAAGGTTTTATATGGTGTGTAAATAAAAGGAGGCATTTCAGCTTGAAGATTTAATTACTCACATAAAATCCCACTCTTGAGAATCTGTAGTCATCCTCAAAAGCAAAGGCGGTTTGTCGGGCTTACCATCGGTAAGAAAGAGTTGACTACCTGTTCGCCCAACAAAGATAGGAGCCATTGGAGCAGCAATTTTCTCTAAGATGGGAACCCCCAGAAGAAATGGAAGCTGAATCATAAAGTTGTAGTTAACTGTCTAGAGGTTAGTAATGTTACATATGTTATGACACCAACAAAGGTCATAATTATAACATTAGGACATATCTAATCACAAACTAAAATCAATTGGGACTAAAGGCAATATCCCTAATAAAGTACATCAGAAAATCCAAAAGGTTTTAGGTCGAACTGAAATACCAAAAGTTGACTCTGTGACTGCCGTCACTTGCTTAAACATGGAGCTTGCCTTTTAATTTCTCTTTCATTTGTTGTCTTTTAGATGGTTCAGACATGAAATTTACATTAGCGGATAAATAATGAGGGTAAACTTCTAACTTAACCAAAAGTAAGGCTTTTTGCACTTGTTAAAGCTGATCAAAAGATACAAACAGACACTATTAATTGTGTCTACCAATTAAATGTACACATTGAATCAGTAAGTTCGGAAACAAAACAGGAAAGATGATACAAACTACTGATAGTATTATTATAAGTCATGATCATGAAATAAACTGAAGCGAGACATAAAAACCAAACCTGTTTGTTCCCTCTAACTCCTAGATGTGGTGTCGCCAGGGTTATAAAATTGATCGCCTCTAACCCGGCGATTGTTCCATGACCTGAACAATTCAATGTGGAATCTGCTCTTTCCGTGTTCGAATGGGCATTACGAGTATAAAGAACACCAATGGCATATCTTGCAATCAAACCCCCAAGCGAATGGGCTAAAAATGATATCCGCTTAAGGCTGTCTCTACTCTTCACAACTTGCTTTACCTGTCCAAACTCCAAGATAAGCTCCAAAATGCATTAAATAATATCACATAACACCTATACTTGACTCTCTTAAGCAAATGAACAGATAGCTCCTTGGGATGCTAGTTTTTGATATAATACTTTTCTAAACAATGGCATGTATTATTCCAAAACCTTGAGGTTCATTTATGTTGTTCCTTGTCTCTTTGAAACAGAGCGGGGGAGCAAGAAATTGGCTATAGAAGCATGTATCTGTGTGTCTGGCACATGGGTACATGTGCAATATACATGTGTGTATAAATTTTTAATATATTGGCATAAATATAGGTATCGGATGCAAGTATAAGTGTGAGAATACATCTGTATTTATACCTGTTTGTCCATATATACATACGGATATTGGTTTAAGTAAACAAGTAAAACTACACAATGCCCAAGACCAAGATAGGAACTAGGGCTTCCCCTGGGGAAAAGATGTCAAGTTATCTCAAATCTCTAAACTTTATCTACCTGAGGAACTTCTATCTTTATTAAAAGAAATTACATATTTAGGTACATCAAGACCATAGTTGTCAAAGGTGTGCCCCCTTGTGCCCCCGCTTATTTTTCGGGCCCGCACTTTTTTTGCGTCTCTTGCCTAGGCCCCAATTGGGGTCATTGCGCGTTGAGTTCACTTTCGCCTTTGACAGCTATGATTAAGACCCAAAAAACACTAAACATAGAGCCTATCCTTTGAAGGAATATATTATCTAGAAATATAGAGGCATGTATATGGCAAGTGTCTAGGAACATGGGTACATTTGCATGTCTACATATACATGTTTGTGTAAATTTGTAAGTATATAGACATTGTTACATGTATCGGATGTAAGCATAAGTGTGAGTGTATATGTATTTTACTGTGTGCACCTACATGTCCATATATACATATAGATATTGGTTAATTACAACTGCACAATGTACAAAGCAAGAACAAGAACTAGGGCTCCCTGGCTGAGAAGATGTCAAATTATCTCAAATCTCAAAAATTAATCTACCTGTGGAACTTTTGCCTTGAGTAAAAGAAATAATATGTTTAGATTCAAGACACAAAAATCACTAAACATAAAGCCTCTTCTTTTAAAGGAATATATTATCTAAATATTTTGAACAAACGCTGTGAACAAGTCAATCACCATTGCTATATTTTTAGAATCCTCGACAATTTTTGGGTCATTTGAGAGAGATATTATGTTTAATACAGAGCTCACATTTAGTCACTCAACTGGATTTACGATGACCACAAGCTCACTTATGTGCTAAAATGTGGTAACTGCAAACCCCCCAAAGGTTCGGTTAATAATGCTACATTAAATAAACACGGTACTTTTCTATATACATAGAATTTGGTGTATACTACACAGTATGGACTAACGGTATTTTTCAGTCCTTTCTTGAGACCATTCTTACTTATGAGCATGTTACATGTTGCAATAAACTCACGAGAAGTTCCATCAAACATTTGTATACTTACTTCATCTGCTAGCCGCTTACCAGCCCCATCAATTCCAGTAAATGTCTTGGAGTAAGTGTTACATGAGCTTGCTGCAGGCATGTGATCATATGTTAACATCAAACCAACAATGGAAAAGGCTAAAACTCGTATTAGTAACGGCAAATTGCATTTCCACCTCATTTCTAATTTGGGCAATAGTATTTTATAAAGAATAATAAAACTATACACTAAAAACATTTAACAAACCATTAGCCACCTCGATGTGTGACCAGTTAAATGTCAATATTGCCCAAAAATAATGAAGATCCAAAAGCTTAACGATCTTAGCACAAATTAGGAAAAAGGAAAGAATAGATTGCCATTTAGTGCATTAGTATCCAAGCAATTCATTCTAAAACAGTTTTAATGTGAACAACCAAACAACATTACTACCTTATATTTTTAATATAAATGAAAAGATATGTGGTATTTAACATTAAATTAGTAGCTGTACCAATAACGTAGTGCTTAATACTAGTATTTTTAGTACCTCTTCAGAGAACCAGAAGACAATAACTCAAAAGTTGGATCCAAAAACAGGTAATGCTCGACAAAACAATAAATGAGAATATATGGAAGTGATACCGTATATCAAAAAGTGTCTCCCCAATCGTCTTTTAAGCTCTGCCTCTACATATCTCCAGTCACTAGGGCTGCATTAATTAAAGTAATAACTATACAAAATGAGAAATCAACTTCACTCCTGAAGTTCAGGACACGGTATGCCAACTTTATATCATAGATCCACATAGCATTATGAAAGGGAGAAGAGCGAACAAGGGCTCAAAGCTCATTTCAGATTGTTGAAAGGCAATTCATATTTCTAAGTAGTTACAAATTACAATATGTACACATTATCAGGTCCCGGAACCAACTAAATAACTAACTATAAAGTATAGCCTAATAATAGAGGAATCAGAAAAGGACGATTCATTAATATGTACATTCGACAAATTTTCAAACAGAAATGATAAGTAAAGACCACTATTGCTATATAGCTTATTTATTCATGTATTCAAACTCCTAAAGTATGTAAATATATGATATCAAGATCTAGCTTTACCAACCACACTAAGCTAAAATTTCCATATAGCAATATCCGATAAAGTAAAGCCATTATACAATAATAGTAGCTACTATATAGCATTGTTTGTTTAAGCCATTATCAAACTTAGAAGGTGTTTGGGAGTGCACTTTTCAAGTGCAAGTAGGTTATTCTATATTTAGAAAGCCAAAACGCGGTTCTAAGTGTTTGGTTATAAAATGTGTTTTAGCTTTTCTTAAAGAAAAAGGGCACTAATTATGTCAAGTGCTGTTTATTTTGAATGCAACTTTTAAGCCATAATCGCCTAGAAATGCCCTCGCCTAAATACCCTCTAAACCACAGGAGCTACTTCAGCTAAACATTGATTGCAAATGACACGATAAAGTTGCATCAAGAAAAGAAAACTGAGATATTTGGCTTTTAGAATGTGCCGCGAGTATTGGAACATAAATGGTTGAAAAATGAACAGAATGAAAAGGGTAAAAACCTTGCATAGATTCCGTGCACAAGAACAAGAAGATGATCTGGTTCATCATCTTTGACCCCATTGCCACCGTTAGGTGATGTAAAATTCCCCTGAATTTTATGCTGACTTGTACTCATTGCTTGAGCTCTAAGACTTTGATGTTTCCAGATGCCGTTCAGTCCTGCACAAGTTTACAAGAAAAACCTCTAAAAAATGTAAACAAGGAAAATTGTAAACTAAGTCTTAGACAAGTTGTGTCTTCGCTCATCAGTTTCATCTCTGCATTTTACTTTTAGAGTAAGTATTGGAGATGTAGAGGTAAGGTTGTCTACATCTCAACCTCCCAATACACCGTCGAGGTATTGGGACCCAAAAACCGTAGAAGACGGCATTGGGTGTTATATTTAGTAAACATTTGGAAATACATTTAATTTCAGGTGAACTCCACTTTCCGCGTCCAACATAAAAACTTATATTGTGTTTCATATATTGCTTTGTATGTATTCAACGATACTCCTATTGACATGGCAGCCCGGAATCCCGAATAAGTTGCCACGAGACATCCATAAAAGTTGTCAAATCAACAAAAATACCACCACATACATACAATCGTAATTTTTGAAAGTCGGTTACATTTTAAGTTATAATATACACTTAACCCTTAGTCCTTTTTCTTTCAACACAAAAGTGAGCATAAAGTATCAACTACCCCAAAAATAGTATCAAAGTAATCTAATCTAATAATTGAATATATATCAGAAAATAGAGACATATACATAAATTGATGGGGAAATTAAAAATCCAAGATTTAATTGAACGGAACAAAAAAGAATACCATTAATTGTAGGGAAGAAAAGGTTAGCAACATCTTTCCTCTTGAGTAACAATAAAATTAAAAAAATGCAAATAAAAATGAAAAAAAACATTTATTCCCTTTTAAAAGATTACACTACAAAGAAAGAGAAAAAAAAAAGGAAGAAACTTTATATGTATATATATATGTATATGTATATGTATGTACCAAAACAGGAAGAGAAAGTCCAAGAAAATCCGTGGCAACAAGTTGAAGAAGAGGAGGAGGAAGGCGAATTAGGCGTGGAATTGGACCCTAAATTTGCGTTTATTCGAAGATTAATAAATGGGGGTGTTGTATGTATAGGTTGTGTAGGTGTAGTTGTAGTGTAATGGAACAAGGATGATGATGATGATGCCATTTGTATATGTATGTATGGTGTATCTATATATAGAAGTACAAAAATTAAACTAGAAAAGACATGGGGTTCTTCTTGTTTAATTGTATGTTTGTTGTCATGTTCATCGATTTCTTCAACTCAATCGTCTTTCTTTGTTACTTATCAATAACAAACATGGAACCCCATGCCCCCCTGTCTTGCCCATTTCTTCATTTTATTACATAAGGAAAATTTATCTTTCTTTGTATTTTTTTCCTAAAAAATTATAACCTTATCGTATTTTTATGAACAATGAAAAGTAAAAAAACTATAACTTTTGCATAAAAACTACTAGTTTATGCACATAAAAATTATCACTTTAAATTTATAAATTTTAAATTTGAGTATTTAGTTCATTCATTTTATAACAAAACTTATATTTTTGCAATTTAAATTATAAACTAATACAGTATAACTTCTTCATCAATATATCAAGAAAATTTTTATTTATTAGTTCATAAATTTCATAAATATTTCATTTATAAACTAAATAAATATTGAAGGAATTGAAGGATTAAAAAAAAAATTAGGCTCCTCGTCTTATATATGTTTGGATCCGCCACTGGACTCCAAAGTGCAATGCAAATAATCATGATGCATATAATTCCTCAAAGCTTAAGCTATTTTCTTGAAAAAGCATAAAGAAAAAGTGTCAACTACGAAAACGTAGTTGGTGAGTGCATAGGTTTTTAAGTAAATCTCGTTACATAACCATTTTAAACACTTAGAAAACATGTTAGTAGATGTCAACATACCCAAACCACATGACCGACAAAATTTCCATATCATATTATCAAGTTTTCCAAATACCACAATGTTATTTCAAAGCGTTAAAAAATCCATGGTAATTATAAAGTTCTCATTTGTCAAATCATCTTGAGAAAAATATATCAAACGATTAATGATATATCACATCAAAACCATTCAGTCATCAAGATTTCAATATCGCCAATTTCAACAACTTTCAAGATTCCATATAAGGTCCAATACCCAAACCGTATGTTCATACCGTAATAACCAACCATAAATAATAATGATGACATTTGGCCAAAGGCATAATATGATGGGTTTTATGCTTGAGCCACTACTAAGACCAAGTAACGTCAAAATAATAATAATGAGAATATGTCCAGAAGAAATGATAATAGGAGAAGCACATGCTGTCACTCACGTGCAATAATAATAATAAAGGGGTCGTGTCATGGAGACCACCAATAAAATATAAAGTAGATTAGAGAACCCATAGGCAGACCGGAGATGAGGGCGGCCACAGAGGCAGCCAGTCAACCCGCTGTCATCTTGGTGAGTGAGA
>JANDBE010000028.1:17190297-17209463 GCA_024320915.1 Erigeron philadelphicus
ATCAATCTCCATTCCAAAAGCCCATCTCGCCAACCGCTGCAGCCCAAAACTACGAACATCACCTTCACCATAGTACACTTAAAAAGCCAATGTCCTTAAATCCGTTACGTTCTTAACTTTCAAAACGTAATCACTATTAGTCAAAGCCCGTATTACTTGGTCAACTCAATTAGTCAAGGTCAATAGTAGTTGATCAACGTGTATTAGTCAAGGTCAATAGTAGTTGGTCAACTCAATTAATATAGGAGTATTGATAGGAGGACATTGAATCTCAAGGTCAATATATATACGTATAATTGTATCTTGGATTATGAATGAGAAATATACAATCAAACATGGTATCAGAGCCTTCTCTCTGAATACTACCGCCACTTCTTATTTTTGTTTTCGATTCTGCCATGGCAGCCACACCACATCCTGGCTTCGGCCTTACTGTACCTCCTTTACAGTACCCATATCATACCGCTTACCCACCAAACCAAACTGTGGATCCAATGCAGCCAACTGAGCTTGGTATTGCTCTCTCATTATTAACTATCAACCAACCCATCCCGCAGTGGAACATGGATTCCGGGGCCTCTTCTCATATCACATCGAATCAAGGAAAAATCGATTCCCCATCACCTACGTCTATTGATGCAAATATTTTAGTTGGTAATGGCCATTCGTTGCCTATTTTGGGGTCGGGTAAAGGCTACCACAAAACACTTAATACTACCTATCATTTAAATGACATACTTTATGCACCCACAGTTGTCAAAGACTTAATTTCAGTCCGAAAGTTTACCCGAGATAATCTTGTATCTGTTGAATTTGACCCTTATGGTTTCACAATAAAGGACCTTACGACTCGACAACCTCTTTCACGCCATGATAGCACCGGTGATCTTTACCCATTTACCCCACCTCGTCAAGTTCTCTTTGCAGCTGAAACCAATAAGTGGCATGATCGTCTTGGACATCCTGGCACACAAGTTTTAAACTTTCTGTCTAGTCATTTTAATATTCCTTGTAATGCACAATCTTCAGCATTTTGTGACTCTTGCCATTTGTCTAACAGTAAACGGCTTCCTTTTACTACTTCTAATTCCTTTACTTATGCGCCGTTTGACATCATACATTGCGATTTGTGGACATCTCCAGTCCATAGTCATGCATCTTACAAATACTACATGGTTTTAGTTGACAATTTTTCTAATTATGTTTGGGTGTATCCACTCAAATTCAAATCTGAAACTTTTCCCACTTTCGTTAAATTCCACAAACACATCCAAACTCAATTTCACAAAAATATTAAAGCTTTTCAATGTGACTTAGGGGGAGAATTTGATAACCATGCGTTTCAAAATTTTGCAACATCAAATGGATTTACTTTTCGTTTCTCATGCCCCCAAACCTCCCAACAAAATGGTCGTTCAGAACGTATGATACGTCGCCTCAATGATGTCATACGAGCACTCCTCACCCATGCACACATCCCTCCTACTTTTTGGGTAGAGGCACTGCACACCGCTGCTTACCTTCACAACATTCTCCCCACCACCCCCTTAAACTACAACACTCCCACATTTGCCTTATACCTATGTCATCCCCTCTATGATCACTTACGAGTGTTCGGATGTGCCTGTTACCCAAATCTTTCTGCCACCGAATCTAACAAATTGAATCCCCGATCAATCCGGTGCATATTTCTTGGCTACTCACCAAATTTTAGAGGTTATCATTGTCTGGATCCCTCAACAGGTAAATTCCATATTTCTCGCCATGCTGATTTTGATGAAAACTCCTTTCCATTCTCCACTCTACAACAACCATCCAGTTACACATTTCTAGATGATAACCAGCCATCTCACCATTTGTATCACTTTCCCTCACCTCCTGGACCCAACTCTTCAACAGGCCCACACCTAAGCCCAACGACTTCTACTGGCTCAAATCAACAAACACCTCGCCTTCCTTCCGTCTCTACTTGGTCAATAGAAACAATATCAATCATCTAAATATTAATCAATAAAACCTTAATATATAAGTATATAACATATTCTCCTATATTAATAAAAATAAATAATAAACTACATATTATAATTACTTTAAAGTAGGCTAAACTAGCATAATAAATACCTGTGTTTGCGGTTTGCGTAGCTTGGGAATCAGCTGAATTATATATATTAGACAAAAGGGTTATTAGTTATACAATCAAATATATAGTATTATAGGGGTAGGGTAGAAGTTGTCAGGAACATGCTGGGAAAAGGCTTTTACAAAGTTTGTATCATTTGTAGTCATGGGCGCATGAGTACTTAGCTAACCATTTATATTGAAGAAACAGACGGACTATATTAAAAATTGTGGGCCCCTAAAAATAGTGGGCCCAGCTCACTAGCACTCCCTGCATACCTCAAAAGCCGGCAAAAGTCCATTTTGACATCTAAACTAGAAAAAGAAATACATCTAAGATTGCACCATTAAATATACATTTATATGGTTTTATACGGGTAGTCTAGTATACTCAATTGTCTATTGTATTTAACACGAATCTAAATTTAATATAATATTATATATTATATTATTAAGAGGATTAAATAAGTATGGTTTTTTTTAAAGTATTAAATTAAAAATAAAATATATATTAAACTAAAACAAATAAAATAATCAATCTTTTTAAGCTGAAAAGTGTTGTGCATTATGAAACTTTTCATACATAAGTGTATATAACTTGTTTTATGAATATTCGAGCATGATTTATTGGTCAAAGTTTTATATTACAATTCTATTTTAATATAATTTTTTGAACATTCAGACATATCTATATTATTATTTTAATTTCTTTTTTATATATATTTAGAGATTGTAGTTTGATTATGACTTCTTCTTCTTTTACAAAAGAGTTTATTATTTTAAATTTGTTTTGTTTATGTTTTATCATCTTTCACATGTTTTGTTATTATTATTTAAATATTTACTTTTGATATATATTTTTTAAGACTATCCATATATCGGACAAGACCGAATACTATTTTATTAATATATAACTAATATTTAGTTTACAATAATTCGTTCCTTCGTAAATAATTGGGGTTTTAATAGATTTATCTAGTATAAAAAAGGAAAAAGGTAAACACATCGTTATTGTTATGTAAATATATTGTATAGTTTTTATAGATCTTTTTAGTCCAAATCAGGAAACAAGTAAAAAGCACTCATTAATTTGTTTAGTTTGATATAGTCCAAAATAGGAAATAATTAAGTAAAAAGGAGGCAAAATATAGACTAGGCGGGTAACGTGTAGATTGAATATTGCCGGTACAATCGCAATTACTTTCAATAATTTTAAGCAAAGGTCGTCTCTTGACTCTCTTCAGTTCATCTTCCACTTCCCCCTTTAATTCTTTTACTATTAAAAGTCAAACTTTCCTTCCACTTATTCATTCATTCATTCTGCCACTATCTTTGTTTATATGTATATACATATACTTGATATAATAATTAAACAAGACTCTGCATATTGTTTTTTGGCCTTGGAATCCATCTATCTCAACTTAGTAAGCTGATCACATGAAGGACACTTCAGTAAGTTTATTATATGTTTTCAATTTGGACTGTTTATTTTTTTCTTGATCATTTGTTACCCAATCCTGTTAGGAGATGGTTATTATCTTTACTCGAGAGTAAAAAGACTGCTTTCGAATAATTGAAAAGTGTTTAAAAACTTTGCGTTGTGACTTCAATATATATTTTATGATGACAGCCTTATTGAGTGCATTTATTTTATGCAAACACTTCTAGCTCCTTTAGTTTAGATATTTCGCGCTTCAAAAATATTTGATTTTCGTGTCATGCCTCTATATTCATGTGAAGTTTGTCAAGCTTTAGCTCAAGTTGACGCGTTTTTCTGTCACCGTTATAGATTTTACTAATCTACTCACAAAAAAATTTATGTGCCAGATGAATTTGTCAAAAAAGAGGTCAAAATCATTACTTTGTGGCACTTTTTTTGGGGTTATACTAGTCTCTGCAGCTTTCTTTATAGCTAGCGCGATCATCATTGTAAAGCATAAACAGGTACACAAACTTTCCAAATCTCTTTTCATACTCTAAAGTAGCTTCACAACTTACGGGACATCTTGGTTCAGAGAATTGTCAAAATTATATTAATTTACTACTTATTGGGTATGATTTAAAATAGTTTCACAACTTACGGGACATCTTTGTTCAGAGGATTCCTGAGCTACGAAAGGCTGATGCCATACAGGTAATGCCAACAGATGTTTTTGAGGTTTGACACTCGTTTGGACATTCTTAAAGTTTCTTGATTTATAAAACAAGTTTTAAAATTGATCTTACTACAAATGTTTCTTGAAGAATCCTTGCAGTCAAGATGGAAGTGAAGCATTACCAAAAGGTATTGTAGTCAAAACATCTGATCTAGAGATGCGGCCATTATGGGGACCCCGAAAGAAGAGGGTGCGTGCTAATTTTATTATAATTGTAAGCATTGAGGGGAAATTATTTGTCATTTAACCAGTTTCACATCATCTACCAGAAGAATCCAAGATCACCGATGAATTTATTGGCTATGGCAGTTGGAAAGAAGCAAAAAGCAAATGTTAATGAAATGATCAAAAAGGTAATTCATCAAAGTTTCTCTAATCCTAAGGGCAAGAGAGTGTTGTTGGAAAAACTTTATTATCGTATCCATCTAGTAGGGCATTATGCTATAAACAGATTCATTTTAAGTTGTTTTTATAGTTCCCAGCAGACAATTTTGTGATCATGCTCTTCCATTATGACGGAATTGTGGATGATTGGAAGGATTTAGAATGGAGTAGTCGTGCCATACATCTTTCGGCTATTAGTCAAACAAAGTGGTAAAGCTCATCCATTTTTTGTAGCTCTTTACTTTAGTGTAGTTCTTATACGAGTACTATACAATTATAACTACCGGCTGTTATTAATGGATGGTTCAGGTGGTTTGCCAAGAGGTTCTTGCACCCAGATGTTGTCTCAGAGTATGCTTACATTTTCCTCTGGGATGAAGATCTTGGTGTCCAAAATTTTGATGCTGGAAGGTTCTTCATCTGTCCATAAACTTTTTGTATCCTAAGATTAGTAATTCTCAGCAAACAAGTGTAATCATTTTTTATGATTTTAATGATGCAGATACATAGCTATTCTTAGAAAAGAAGGACTCCATATATCACAGCCTGCACTTGATCCCGAGAAGTCAGAGGTGCATCACGAAATGACAACACGAGAAATAGGATCAACATTACACAGGTAAATAGTGAAAGCAATTTGGGTACATTACACTTTTTGGATCAAACATTTTTGCGCTGGTGGTATTGTATTACAAGCATCACATGGGTCATTAAAAGTTTCTCAAAGTTTCAAGAAATTCAGATGGTTTTGAAGATGAATACTAGTATGTTTGACCTCAAATTTCAAAACTGTTAGCTGGTCTATATTTTGACTGTTTCCATATCCTGGTAACAGAAGGATTGAAAGAATGAGCCGCTCTAAAAAGCATTGCTATAGAAACAGTACAGATCCTCCTTGCACTGGGTAAGATGCTAAAAGATTCATCTGGACCAAAGTTAGATTCATTTTTCCTATATATCAAATCATTTCTAATGTGTTAACTTAGGTGGGTTGAGATGATGGCTCCCGTATTCTCAAAAGAAGCATGGCGTTGTGTATGGTATATGATTCAGGTAATCACACATACACACCATAATGAGTTCAGATAAATTTTTCTAATCATCACACAAATTCTTGATATAAGTTACTAAGATTTTTGATATGTGACAGAATGACTTGATTCACGCATGGGGATTGGACATGCAATTAGGCTACTGTGCACAAGGGAATCGAACGCAATATATTGGGATTATTGACTCAGAGTATGTTGTTCACTATGGTCTTCCTACACTCGGGGGATCTGAAAATAAGGTTCGTTCCTTAACAAATTACAATACATACTGAACTACTTTTTGTCACTGTTGACTATTTAGTCCATTTTACTAAATTTTTCTTCTGTTAGCCTAAAATACACTCAGTCTCTTACTACCAATGAGTGATTTTTGATGAATCATGTTATTTCTGTTGAAGTAAAATGGTTTATAAAGTATATCACACGTTTGTAACATGATAGTTGACTGATGCACATGGTTAGATTTGGGAGCAAAAGTATGAAGAAAGGAATGAGTGCACATGTAATCATGTGGACTGATTAATGATTATAATTCCTTTTTTTTTTTTTTATTGTAGACAAATAGTGAATCATCAAAACAGCTTTCACAGGATGCAGTATCATTGGAGACCAGTCACATTGATATAAGATCTGAGGTACATTTCTATAAACACAAGTTAGGATAACACGAGATTAATCTTTTTGTTTCGTAACAACATACTTTCTAGCAGAAAGTGATTGATGCTTCTTTCTTAAGACGACAACTTACGTAATTGAGTAATTCTAAACTGAAGTTTGGTGACATCAAACTTTTAACACGAAATTAACTTTTACATGCAACAAACTTAACATGTGATTATGTTTTTATCATGGTAAATTTTTGAAACATCAAACATGGCTCATTTTTTCATAAAGACAAATTATTACGTCTTTCTGTTATTATAGACAACTTTATAGAAGTCTCTTAAGAGTTCACATACGTTTAAATTTAAACTCTTATAATGACCAGCTTTAACATGTGACCAGTTTGTAGCATGACTATATGGTATATTCATTTAAGATCAATGGGGTCAAGTTTCACTTCAAAACTGAAGGGAACTTTTCAGAAAAGGGGAATACTATTTTTAAATTTTAAACAGCTAAAGTCGATACTAATATTAACCTTCCACGACTTCAAACAAAAATCTTTTTGATGCATGTCGCCTAAAAAGTCAAAAAAGACTCTTGAAGATAACGATGCAAATAAAAATGTTTTTTTTTTTTGATTTTGCAGGTTCGAAAACAATCCTTTAATGAATTAGAAACATTCAAGAGAAGATGGCGAAAAGCAGTTCAAGAAGATGACTGTTGGGTTGATCCGTACAACCAACATTGACAGAGACTTATATGTATATGCGATGATCACACAAATTACCTTTACTTACAATAACTTTACAAATAGTCAATCCACATGATTTCCTCAAATCCTTATGTAGTTCACAAATAACAATGATTAATTATCAATATATATTTACCATCTTTTTGTTTCGATTATATCCTCGCATGGAAATAGGCATATAGATTTGTTTAGTTTACGAATTCAACTTATTATTTGGATAATGATGTAGGATCACACAATCAAATTCGAACCTTTCTGCTAACAAGCCCAGCAATAATTGTTCCCAGTTCTTCACCAGTATCCTCCTGTACATGATGTCCTGCCTGCAAAGCAAATGTTGCCACGAATAATTTGTGTTACCCAGAAATGTCGGATGCTGCAAATATAATTGGAGGTACCAATCCTGGCCCATATACTTATGAATGGGTCGATCCAGGTTATGGGTTTGGAAGTCGGCCTGCATAAAGTCCTGCATAATTTTTTTTTTCAAGTAAATGTATTCTTTTCCAAGTGCTATAAGTTTTGTAATCATGTTCGACACACTAATTAATTTTTTTAAGAAAGGAACATTAAAACTTTAACCAAAATGTGTTTCAGTCAGACACCAACCAAAAATAAACATTTTGACCCGTTATCCAACACTTCCGACCCATCCATTTTGCACCTCTAATATATGTAGAAGGTAAAGTCCTCATGACAAGTTTCTAGTACCATTGGAAGTTCAACTAGCCGAAGATTTGCAGCCTTGCAGAAATCTTCAACCCCGTCAAACTCTAGCCAGCGGTCTCTTTGTCCCCAACATACCGATGTTTTGACTTTCCAATCATCACCCATCAGGATCTTTCTCATTTCTTCAACATAATTCTGCCCCATAATTAATACACCAAAGAATTAAAGACTAACTCAAAGCATTGATAAGAGATTGTTTTTCTACACATATCTGTTTATTTAATGAAAATTTACCGAGAGGTGGCAAAACCAACCTTTTACTTATGAATAACTCGATTCCTAAGATGTTTTATCTAATAGCAGGTCTGATGGATAAAGCAAAACAAAAATAGAATTACAAGAAACAGGTCATATGGGTCAACTTGTCAACCCAATTATAGGACCTATATTCTACAGGATATCCATATAAAGTATATAGATTCTAGAGGGTATTTTACATTCTAGAGGGCAATTTTAACATTATTTAGATGCCTTTATTAATAACAGCTTGGTAATCAAGCTATAAGATTAGTATTAATATATCATTAGGGTTCTAAGGTCTTTTATGTATGTATGAACTGAATTGAGGTTTTAGGACTTTTAGGAGATCCTTTGCTTCTCAAATTGCAAGAACCTTTTTATTGTTACCAAACTCATTTAGTCATTTTGACCAGTTTTACCAGCATGACCTGCTCAAATTTCAACCTCGAATGAGAAATAAATAAACACTATAACCAAGACAAATAACAGCACAATACCTTAAGTTCTTTCTTCATTGAACGACTAATTGCATTTAAAGCAAATCCAGAGGAACCAGATGTAAGATATGGTCTCCTATACACCATAGCATCGTCTTCTTTCATTTTGTAAGGCCCACAGCTTGTCAAGGCTTTATCACTAGCCCTCAGAGGATCCTGGGATATCAAGTTCAGAGATCAGCATATACGCATTCACAAATGTTATCATTTAATTTTCTAGAGTTAAACACAATACAAGATATAACATGAAATGTACATGGGTCAATGTGTATTATACCTGAGAGAATATTTCACCCAACAAAAAGTTGCTGAATATGGATAATGTTGAAGGCAGATTAGCATGCTTGGCTGTTAGCTTTAGTCGTTGAACCAAAATTTACAAGCAAATGAGAGATTAGAGTCTGATAATGTCTTCAAACAACAACCATATAAAGATTTAATTTTACAATTCAGTTAGAGTTCAGAGTTCAAACACATTGTCAGGACAATATTATTATTAAATTTAAATTGACTAATTAATGACTATTGCCTCACATGAAATTGTACACAGAAAAAAGCATAACAATACATATCTAGAAAGTTGAGAAACTGTATACCGGAGGATTAAGCAGTATGAGATCATTCAACTTCTCCTGATGATTGCTTGCATATTTAACAACAATGGGTGCAAAATATCCCTGCACGTTAAGAATGTGATTATTTGCTGTTACAATTTGCAGATGTATTTTCTGACACATTTGGAAGTTAAAATGGATAAGAAAGACAATACCTGAACAACGAGAGAAACTTTTTTGACACCAAGTTCATCAATAACAGATTCCAAAGCCGATGTAAATTCTGCATATCGACAAATGCTAATATGAAACTTTAATGCTCTTTTTTCTCTCTAAATCTTAATTTTCAGAGAAGATATCGAAATAGAGAAATAAGTTCATATTTGGTGGAAGAGCAATTACCATCTAAGGTATAATCAAATCCATATTTGGGTTGGGGCTTATCTGAATATCCAAAGCCTGTCAGAATAAAAAAGAAATTTAGATAGCATCAAGACTATGGTCATATAAGTATTCTAACTATAAACTTCCACCCCCGACAAAAAGTAAAAAAGAAACGTATTTCTATTTTGCATCATCAAATTGCAAATGAGTAAGTGCAAATAAATAAACTAAGTTGATGTTCACCTAGCCAATCAAAAGCGATAGCATGATAATCCTTGGATAGCAGAGGCAGTACCTTGCGGTATGAATAAGCCTAAATAACAACAAATGAAATATATTAAAAGACTTGCAGTCTGAATATCGTATTTAGAATCCACAAACAGAACTCACTTGTGAAGGAAATCCATGAATTAATATAACAGAAGGTTTATTGACATTTCCACTTTCTACGCAAAACCATCTAGTGCAAAAATTATATAGAGAGAGCATGTTTCAATAGGTAAGCCCTGCAAATAGTCCACCTTCAATTACTGCAAAATAATCACCTAACTCACTATCATTTTCAATCATCCATCCTATGAAAACAGCGACATTTAACTCAACAAGAAGTTCAATAAAAATGTTGAGTTTTTACCCGAATGATGTAGATGATCATTACCCTTTATTCCTTTAATATTTGCATTAATAGCTAGAAATAGATCATAACCAAAAAGAGTATATGGAAATAACGAGTGTTTGCAACTTCTATTGACATCCGAAAGCTGATTAATGTCTAAATATTCAGTGGATGGATGGAGGGAGTAGTTAGAAAGAAGAAGAATTCAGAGAGTACCTGAAGACATCTGTGGAGGCTTGTGAACTACCACCCATTGTAAGACCGAATATTGGATCCTTGGCCTTTTCACCGGCGCCATAAACAGGATGTGCTTTCATCTGATAATTAAAGATGTCAAAAACAATTAAAATAGTGACTAAATTTGAAAAGAAGTTGTCTTGGTGATCAATATGATAGGTTATCTACCAAAAGGCAGGAACCAAGAGAAATCTGAATCCGGATAAAAGTTTGCAGGAATTAATCAAGGGTAGAAATACATCACTAAATCTAATATTAACTAATGAATGAATGAATAGAGAGAAACATGTGCATATATACATACATATTTGCCTTGCTTAAACCATTCATCAGCTGGATTTGGTCCATCAGAATACTTTCCTGTTTAAAACACAAACATTATATATAATCAAACCGCACATCATGAAGTACTAGTTGTGACAACAAAGTTATAATAAACCTCCACTAAACGAGAAGCCATCTCCAGCAGAAACAGGTGCATCCAACAAATAACCATCCTAAGATTATTAACCATTAATACTATTAGTAAATACTAGAAAAATAATGGAAAACTTAGAAGTAAGAAATATTAAAAACTAAGCATACATTGTCAACATCATCGTTATCGTTTTTAGATTTGCAAGTGAATGCTATTGATCTGTTTCTTGCTTGTTGAAGAATGTGATTATAATTCTTGGACTTGAATAACGTGTTGCCCCGGACAAAGGACAGGGGAGTAGCATTGTTGGATTGGAGGATCATGGCTGATGCCATATTCAGGATTACGGATTATTTGGCGCCAACGAAATATGAAGTGGAACGTAGTTAAAAAAAGAAAGAAAGAACACAGACAAGAACTACTTAAAATCCCAAGAAGTTTGTTGTTGTGTTTGTTTTTGAATCATTAAATAAAGATAGGGCCTCCTTGGTTCTCATTCTTCCCTCCTTTTACACCACATGGTACTCCTATACTATTTATACACACATTTTTTAAAAACGTTGTTAATACTCATATAACGGATAGGGTTGTGCAACTCTATAAATCAAATCGAGGCCAAATAAAAGTTGATAAAGAAAATGATCAAAATCCATACTTGAATCATAGAATTGTTCTTAACAAGTAATTTAAGCCTAATTTAGTGTCTACCATACCAAAACTTGTATTGAGATATCGTTTCCCATGCGCATAAGTGTTGTGGGTCCACAAAAGGAGAGGTTGTTATAAATATGTTTGGAACATGGCCCTCTTTAAGAGTAGCGGCTCCTTGCTTATCCATTGGCCAGTCCTTAGGGTAAAGGAACACCGGGTCAAGGTTGCCGGGCAAACTAACATTTTGAGATTTATATGGTTGCTTGTTACTCATTAATGGATGAGCATATTTTTGACTTCAAATTGTCTTTCAAAGAAATTAAAATTATTTTTGACTTTGTTGAGGCATCCATACAATGGCAAATGCAGAACATAAAGATATAAGCTTGCGCATGACTTAAACTACACTTTAATGAATGAAAATTTAGTATTTTCTGCTAAGAAATTCATTACTTTAACTTTTTGTGTCATCTATGGTAACAAAGTATTCAGATTATCTGGTTCTGGTTTTTGTATATTATGATAATTACTTCAAAAGACAAATATCCGATAACTCCTTATTCGCCTAACCATCATAACTATCACATTTTGGCTGAATTTGTGGTAAGTAGTATGTTAATTAAAAAGTTACTCGGGTCATATCAAAACAATTTTATGTATCAGGGAAGATCAAAAACCTCTTTAGGTAAGTAATTGATTTAAAGTCAACCAATACCAACAGAACCCGTGGTAACGCTTAACACCACTTTGAATGGCAAATTGGTCGAGTTAGAAGCATAATATGACTATCACTTTGAGTGTCAATTTGGTCGGGTTAGAAGCATAAAATGCGTCAGGGTTTGTTACTGATCCGATAAAGGTCTTGTTAAGTCAATGAAAACTCAGATATATCAAACATCATAGACAATTTTTCAAAAAGACCAGCATCCACTTAATATACAACTTTCCATGTCTAACAATCCCAAGAGCACGAAATTATGGTTACACTTACTTAACATAGTAAGGAAGGTCAAGTACATATAGAAGGAAATAAGCCCAAGTGACACCCGAGATCCCGCCAAAGAAGAACCCGCCAGTGAACTTAGCCCAACCATCAGCCGTTTGAAGCTGGTCCGGCTGCTTCTTCCTCCCGGTCAAGGTCAATGATGGTGCAATTGATGGCTCACCCTCTTTAAATGATGCAATTCCATACATTGTCAAGCAAATACTTAGAATCACCACCAATCCACCAGCTGCAAGTGATCCAGCTGCACCTGCATACTCGGTGTTCCTCAATGGGCCTGCTTTGACAAACGGGCCCACTAAAAAGAACCCGTGAGCTAGACCGACCTCAATACCACGTAACAATGGGTTCACTGCAGTGCGGTATCCGGGAAGGTTTGAAAGGTACCATGCAATCAATGGGCTGGATGTCACTGGAGTCTCAAGGCTTCCTATGAATGGGTCACCGTTGATGGGTTGAACCACTTGATAAGTGGGCTGCATAGCATATCATATGTAACATTAGTTGTTTACCCATTGTCATAAGTAATATTAGGCTATTAATGCTTTTGGACTTTTAATACCTAAGATTGTCATGTTTACTCATTATTTGAGGACAATTAGCATGCATATATCACTTAAGATATTAAGTAATATATAAGCAGACCAATATATATATATATATGAGGTTAATATTATTTGGATGAGGACATGACCTATATACTTAAAAAGATGTTTTTCCTAAGTTGCCAAATTGGATTTAGCTGGTATACTTGTCTTTAGCTAGGGATCTATATAAAGACATATGATAAAAGCCATAACTGAGAGAAGAAAAAGGACCTTTTCACTTTGAACAGCCTTGATGGTGAAGGTGGATTTGCCAGAAGAAGGCAAGACTCTAAATGGTGAACCAGAAAGGCCTTTGGGAGTAACAAGCCCTCTTGTGAATGAAGTTGCAAAGCTACTCTTGAGTTGGCTAGCCATGGTTGAGGCTGATGTTGCCATTTTGATCAATTGAATTGTCTTTTTTTTTTTTTTTAGTTTTCTTCTTTGGCCTCTGTTTCTATACAACTCTAGCCAAATCAATTGGTTATAGAAGGAGGAGACACATAGTGACTTGGCAAACCAGATATCTTTAGCTCATTATTCTGTGGTTCTCAAAAAGATTCTTCTATACACATGTTAATTTGTCATTGGTCACTTGTGTCTGGATAGATTCTCTCCTTATCCATAATATATCTGGTTTGGATGGATTGGATTGGATAGGATAGGATATTATTTGTCAGTTACGGTTGTAATAGAATTATGTTTTCTATTCTTATTTTGAAAGGTAGTTGATAAACTTTAGTATTTTACAACATGTGTGCACTGTGTGTTTGTAGATTTTGTTATCAAAATATGTGTTATGTAACTTATGTTTACGGAGTCCCGTCTTAAAATATTGCAATTCATAATTTGACAGAGATAAAATATTTTTTATCTTTAATGTTCTTACTTAATTATTACCTAAAATTTACTCGCGGTTTTTCGCGGGATAAAAATCTAGTAATTAGATTCTAAGTTAAAATCTTACGAGTATATACTACTAAAATATGTAAAATTTTCCATCTCTTTCGAGAGAGTCAAATTATAATTTCTGGAATACATATTATAAGTGATAATAATAATAATAACATAAAAGTAATAAGTCAATCCAAGAATAATGCAGGAGTCAAGTTCACCATCCCTTAAGAGGTTATTGCTTTGGCACAATTTGTAAAGGCCCAAACCCAAAATTAGCATAAGCTATTCATTTCAACTAGAACCATATTAAGAGATATAGAAATGTCATCTTAGCGCAATGTAGTTAACATTTACAGCTAACAACAGGTCGGGAGAGTCAAGTCGAATACAGTTATCTATTATGGAGTATATATTAACCGTATAGACCTACATCATTATAGTACTAGAAAAGTATTATCTATATAAACCTTCACTACAAGAGATACCTTTAGCTTCCAACAATAAAAGAACCCTGAGTCTCAACTTTCTTTTCAACCCCGGAAACGAAGTCTTCCATACACGACTTGTATGTATCCATGCCTGCAACCCTGCCCGCCAACTCCATCCCCAAATCCATCCATTTCTTTGCCTCCACTTCTTGCCCCAACCGTACCGGCAAAGCTGCCCGGTTCCATGCTGTCATGGCAAGCCATTTCCCTTCCTCAACTGGATACTCACCTGCCTTCAATCCCACCATGATCCTGTATGCTTTCTTGTACATCCCATACAGTCCATCATCACCGTTGTCATCATCATGCGCATTGCCTTTGTGAACACTGGTGATATTAACTAGTTTTCGGAGAACTAGAGCAATTGTCTGATAATCTGGTGAAGAAGAAGAAAGGAGGGAAGAAATACAAGTATTAAGACAAAATGTAGCTACTTCAGTGTTTGGCCGCGGTCCTTCTGATGCATTGAGACCAATTTGAAGGAGGTGATTTGGGTTGCAGTATTTGGAGTTGACGTAGTTCTTTATCAAGAGAAGTTGCTTTGATTCTGTGTCATTTTGTCTTGCGTATAAATCGTATGCACTTAATGTATATATAAAATAGAACCGGGGTTCAATCGTGTTGGTTTGATCGTCATCTACATGGGTTTTTGTAGAGCCAGACATTAGTATCTGCACAAAGTAAAGAAATAACAAATCAAGTTACTGCAGAAGTGCAGATATGGCAAAATGGGCAGGTCATAAAGGTTGGGTAATTGATTAAAACAAGACATGAGATGTTCAGCTGACCAGCAAAGAAGTTACTGTAGATATGGCAAAATTTGGGTAATTGATTAAAACAGGACATAAGATGTTCAGCTGACCAGCAAAGAAATTTTTCTCAAGATATTCCGACTTTACTTTATGTTTATATAGTTACAGTGTTCAATGTGGCTATTAAAACTGCCTTTAAAACTACATTATTACCATAATAATCTAAGTTATCGTGATGTATCAATTTAGGAAGTTGTGTACATTTACAGTTTGGGGGACTTTCGAACTGTTTAACCCATTCAACCTGTTTGCTTAAAACTAATATCTTTTGTTATAAGTAAAACACAACCCCACTTGAACCACATTGCTAAGTGGCTAAATAAAAACCAACTTTTAAATTTCTGTCATATAAGATCTTAATACAAGAATACAAGTTATCTAATGTTACGGGGTTAATAAAACCATTTTTCTTAAAGCAAAAAGATCTTACAACAAGAGTGGTACCTTTCCGGCTCTCTCTAGCAACTCAATGGCTTGTTTAACTTCATTCTCCAGCAATGGGTTGTTACTTAGCCTTTCACCAGCTAACATGGCAGACACTGCTAATATCAGTGACTTGCATACCATCAAATTGTTTCCCTCCAATTGTCCTTCGGTTCTTACACCATAATATTCCGCACACATTTTTAAAAGTTCCGCAGATAACTCGTATTTTGCTTCCTGACCGCTTTTCAGTCCAATATTCCACAAGTTCAAAGCAAACCAGTTTCTTTCCCTTTTTCCAACTTCGCCTGCACCAAAAAACCTTTCCGGTCCAATATCATTTAAACGTGCATGGGCCCTTTTCATGTATTTGAGGACTTCAGTCTCGTTTTGATGTTCTTGAATGAGGATTGTGATAAGGGTTCGAAAAACTATGACTTCTGTAGTTGGCATTGGTTTCCCCAAGGAAAAGAAGCCCAAAAGATGGGATAAAGAGTCAACGGCAACGGGAAGAGCACGACAAGCAATGGCTTCATGGGCAGATAATGAGAGGAAGTCTGGAGTGAAGTCAGTGCAGGTTGGCATTGCTTGTACTTGAGTAATAGCACCATTATGATCCTTGTTTAGCAAATAGATTTTGAACTGCAGAATTTGAATAGCTAGTATGTATAAAACTATCAATTCAATTAGCTAGTTTTTGCAGATAAGTGAAGCACAAACTGCAACTTTTCAGTTGAGCACGATTCAAGGAAACTGTTTTGATCATTTTCATACATTTACAATTCGCAGAAAATAAAAGATAATGAAATTATGGAGGCCCGTTCAAGAACCATCAAACTACTTGTAAAAATGACAATAGGCAACATGCGATTTAAATGAAATATCCACAAAGTTTGGTTGCAGTTATGTGGGAATATCCCCAAAAAGTTTGAAGCATGACAATTGAACTAGTGCTTGAAATCTAATTCCAATAAACTTTCCCCGGCCTTCGATAAATATAATTTTCGGGAATATAACTTTGATCATCTTGAATCCAAATTTGCCTTTCGACTTTTTTTAAGGCAGAGCACACAAGACATACCTTCAGGAAAGCACAAGCAATATTAGGTTCCAGCTGCAATTGTGAAATACAGAAAAGTTTAATAGAAACCATCATGGAAAGACAATTAAGTACTCTTTCTTATCACATTAAAAAGTTCTTGCAGGGGACTCAGTGTACCTTAGCAGCCTCATCTATGTATTCTTGAGCTCTATCCAGTTGGGAGATGCCTAGATGACAAAGGCACAATACTCTATAGCCCTTCGCCCGAAGAGATCTGTTCTCTATGTCATGAGGAACATAAAGTAGAGATTTCTCAAACATTTCTGCACTGACCTCATAATCCTTGGACCTGAAATGATCTGCTGCACTGCAGTACCATAGTTATATAGCAGTGATTAGTGCTATCATATATTCATATCAGTTGTACATGTTTTACCAACAACCACATCTTTCTTTGCACCGAAACTTGTTCAATTCATATGTTTCACAATCCCATAGCAGGCTTTACATAGGGTGATATGATAGTAATTGCAAACATGAAACTGATACTGACTGTTAATTCACATCAATTTCAACATAGCCATGGAAAGCAAGCCAATGTTGCATACTTAAAATGGTATGAGATAACACGATATAATTTGCATCTTAGTGTACAATGGCATGCAAGTTGCAACAATTACTGCTAAAGAAGTGCAGTAGGCAATTTAGCACAATCTACAAACATCACAATACATTGTTCAAAATCTTATTGTGAAATGAGTTTTTCCGCTCTTTCTGTCAAAAAGTTAGATGTGAATCCACTGGTTGTGCTTAGACCTAGACGATCAGCTTCATAACCTGTTTCTCAATGACTACAAAGTGAAAGATAATGACTTACCGGTGCCAAAGAAGAGCATGCATACCAGACCTCTCCTTTGCTACCAGTTCTCCAGAAAACATAGATACAACCTTGTCATTGGATACAAACTCAGCAACCAATTTAGCACTTGCCCTAGCTCCCTCTCCACTTGAAGAATCACCAACCAGTCTGTGAACAACCCTGATCGCTGCACTAGCACTGACGTCGCACCTCCCCACAAGTCCCAAAAAAAACCCCATTGCTGTCTCTGCCCCAGAAATGCCCACAGCCTGTAAGTACGACTCCATTGCAGATACCCAAACACCCTCTGGAATACCCTTATTAACAACCATACTCTTCAATTCCTTTTCTGCTTCTCCAAACTTTCCTAACCCTAACCAAGCCTTCATTGCCAAAACACTCGAACTAGGATGATCTTCACCTTTCTGACCATCTCTCAAAACTCTCACACACTTCAAAACACTTTCAAACTCATCCTTTTGCAAATGTGACGCCGCCATGAATCTCAACGTCTTCATTCTCAACTCCTTCAAACCTAACGTTTCCTCTTTCCTTTTCACATTCCTTAACCCTTTCTCACACAGCTCCAAAGCTTCACTCATTAACTTCAACGCCTCGTTCACTCCTGACACTTCATTTTTCGACAAAACTAACTTTCCAAAACTCATATACTGATTCCCTAACACTATATAACTCTCAGCATTTCCAAACAACAATCTCTTTGACCTATTTAACAAATTAACAGCTAAAGTATAATCCGATACCTCCCAACATGTTTTCGCTCTAGCGATATGTAAATCCAAAACTAACCTACGCTCATCACGATCCGTCACATCGCTAATCTCGACTTTATTTGTCAAATCAGTCGCTTTCTCATAACAATTACTAGCTAAATCATACTTACAAAGCTCATGCCATATCATACCAGTTTTATAATAAAACGAAGAGCATTTAAAATACGGAGACGGTATACCTGACACGTCAGCAGCTAGAAACAGAAGGTCCGCCGATACTTGCCGGAGTTTCGCGTGCTCTTCAGTAATTTTACTCGATGATGATCGGACGAAATTCGATAAATCCACACATGCGTTCCATAATCGGTAACTCAGTTTCCATATCTGAAGCTTAACGGAGTTCTGCAACGGCGCGAGTGACGCTAATTGAGTCAGTCCGTGACAGAGGTTAGGGTTTAAGGATTCCGGTAACGGAGATTCCGGTGAGATCCGTTCGATTTCTGTTGTTGATGCTTCTAATTTGCAGAGTAGTTCGGAAATTGGATCCGGTGACGGTGCTTGCCGGACATCCGGCGATGAAATTTCGGCGATCCTCATTTTTGGCGCGTCTTCTGTTTTGATTCAGAAATATGGTTTGTAATTTTCCTTTTATGTATGCATCGCTTTTTATATTCTTTTTAAATGAACATGAAAAGTAAAACGCAGAAATAATTCAAATAACTCGTGTAATTTCTCTTTGAATAATTTTACGGAGTATTAGATTTCCTTGATTTTTCTGATGGGCGGTAATATTTACCACATCCTCCTTAAACTTGCTCCTATTTATCTATACTATTTTATGATAATTACATTATTTTTTTATTTTTATTTAACATTGAAACGAGATTTTATTAATATGACCCGTCTTAACGAGAAGCTAGGAATTATATAT
>JANDBE010000028.1:17229079-17245808 GCA_024320915.1 Erigeron philadelphicus
GATTTTGATTTAAAAGGTTTGAGTTTTTACATTATATAATTTATTTGTTAACAAACTAGTGGATGTTAATTGGGCTTATTTCAATTAGCATAGACCTCAATCATAGAACTTCTTGTCTTTTTTTAACGGTAAATTTGGATCACTGACGGACCACTCGAGTATCATCGCGCTTGAAACAAGTAGGTACTACCAATTATTCATTTTGTATTTACAGACGGACGGGCTAGATTTGGCATAAGATCGCTTCGTACAACTGTATTGGTCATTTAAATAATAACTTGTTACTCCATACAGAATTGACTCCTAACTAATTGTTTAGAAAAAAAGAGAAAAAAACTAGGGGACTAAATTATAAGTCATTAATTTGTAAGTATACTTATAATCTTACCTTTAACAACAACCACCTATGTATCATATTCATGTCCATCATACATCAAAGGATTGTTTTAGTATCATACGATGTCTTACAAAATATTCCAATTTCCAACTAAACAATAAGTAGTTTTCTTTTTATATTGTAGAAAAAACTCAATGAGTTAAGGAGGTGTAACCACCGTGACATAATAACTCTCTTTATTGCAATTGTAATGATGATATTAAACCTCTTCTGGACCACTTCAAAAATAGAAGATAGTCGTAGTTCCTGTCTTGCTTATAGTTCAGCTTCAATGATCTCATTAGTTTGAAAGGGGAGAGTAGATTACCTTCAGTTACAAAATTTATGATCATTGGTTACCCTATGTTAAATCATTTTGAGTTTTTCTAGCCATAAAAACCTGTTACCTTCATTGATGAATATTGACCAAAGCTGATATTGTGTTTATTTTATTAGTCATTTTTTATATATAAAAAGATACTATTTGGTTTTTTGTATATTCAATGCACTCAAGCGGATTTTAACCAATATATATATAATTTAGCTGAAAAGTTTAAGGTATCATCATAAAAATAAAAGATTGTATATGATATGTCCAACGTTATTTGATGTCGAAAAATTCCTCCTTACCACTCAAAGAAGCAATAATAGTTAGGGATGACTGGATTTTGACCCTGTGACATTTTGTACCCAAAACAGATGCTTGCCGCTATCCTGAAATACCAGCCATATGCTACGGATGCAAATCTAAGTGGTACATTTGCAAAGGTACTTTGGGAGCTTAGCCATTTTATCAAATCATTATCATCCGAACATTTGTCTATCACGCCATCTCGGATTTCTTAAATTACAAATGCACAAGTCTAGGTCTATACAGCACACGTCTCACCACATGGATCAAGCTAATTTCATGGGCATGTCATTTTACAAAGAGACATTTGTTTGACAATAGATGTATCAATCAACAAATAAAACAGAATATATAGAAATCGTAACACTTCTTTTTTCAAAAGAAAAAGATATTCATAGTTTTTGATATATGTGCTTTTAAAATAATTGATATGTAAGAATTGAATGTGTATCAGCTAAACTAAAAGGAGGTGATTAACTCAAGTTCTTTCAACTTGACTAGTCAGTTGAGAGGATCTTGACCTTTGATTGAAAATCAAGAGCCAAGATTCAATTATTATCATTGAATCTTGGCCCTTGATTTTTAATCACCAGAAATTAAGAGTCAAGATCTTCCCAACTTGACTAGTTAAGTTGGAGGAACTTGAGGGAATCCCCCTCCTAAACGAAAAGGTGAAGTTAAAAAGTTGTTGATAATTAGTAACCGTATAGTGATATGAAATGTAAGCTACAAGGATAAGTTACCTATTGCAATTTGCTTTCTGATGGTCGTTTCAAAGGTGAGTATATTTTATTTTTATTTTTGAACAGAAGTGGTGACTGGACTCAGCAGCATTGCCTTTTTATCGTCCGGTAGAGATCGACCACGTCACCAGCACAATCAATCCGAGGGCATGACTGACGGCGCAAGTCTCACTACCGTTCTGGAGGAAACCAACTAAATGTTAGAGAAAACCTCCATGCCCCGCCTCATTGGCAAAAACTTTCTGATATGTATTTTACTTTCCATCTGATTGAGAGAAAGTCTAGATCTCAATTAAGTGTATGCAGTGAAGTTCAAAATAAGATAAGCAATTTCAAAAAGAGAATGCAAAATCAGATTGCATATGTGCAATAGCTTGTGTATATCCTAATAAATTTCTACTTGGCTGGGAGAAAGCCCCAGTCTCAAGATTGAAATGCATTCTGCAAGAAAAAAATAATATTCATATAGCGAAATTAATTTAAAGAGTATGTTTCCTTTTTTTTAAAAGGTTTAAAGGGTAGGTACCTAATACAAACTTCTTAAGTTTGTGCATGTACCAAAGTATGTACATATTCCTTAAGTCAGATATTTAACATTCCTTTGATTCGCTACGATATATACTTTGTTGACAGAATCAAGATAATGGTGGGTAACATATACTAAGCATGTTCAAGATCTTGCATAATTTGAAGATTCTAAATGCAACAAACAAGCTCAATGTAAATATATTAAGATATAAGTCTATAGCGAATGATGTCCAACTTAGCTAATCAGAGGCACTCTGGGTTTATTTAAAGTTTTAAGTTCAAACTTTAGGGATGACAAACTTTAGGGTTCTTCCGATACTTGTAACCGCTCATGGTCAATATCTTGTTATCTAGGATATGTTCACGCTTCATCATTATACGGTAAGGTTTTTCTATGTCGTATAACAGCTGAATGTTTGAAAAAAAATATAAAATGTATGATAACCGATATAAAGTAAAGTTATAATTTAATATCTAAAATCATAGATGTGAAATTTGATATTGAAGATATTAATAAATAGTGTACTTATCCGAGATCCCGAATAAAGCCATATATAAGTGATCTTAAGATAATAAAATAGTATACAAAATAACAAAGTCAAGATAAGTGTGGTCAAAATGTATTTGAAGATCATAGATGAACAAATAGGACCCAGGCTTATTATTGGATGTAAATCAATTATATATCCCTTCAACCAAAACCCAAGAACCCAACATTTCTTTAGAAAGAGTTGACAAAACGAAAAAGAAAAAAACATCTCACGAAGAAAGAAAACAGTTTCCTGGCCCTCCACACCGCAGGGGAATCAATCAATTAATCCTTTACTTAATCCAGACGATATCTTTTTTGCTGATCAATATCAATAATTTTAGTAAAACCCTTATAACCATTCTCTCTCTTTGTTTTCCATCAATCAATAATCTTCATTTTAAGGTAATCCCCCTTTTGATCATATACTTTTGAACTATTTTTTTTCCCTGTTATTTCATGATTCTTGTTATAAGGGTTTTCAAGATTATTTATTTGTTGCATAAAGTTTAGTGCTTTTTAGGATAGTATTGATGGTTTAAGGGTTTAGTGATAAGTTTGTCTATCTGTGTATAATTTTGTTTCTATGTAGGAGGTTTATCTGATAATGTATAGAAAATGTGTGTACTATATTCATCCATAAAGAAATATTATGGCTAGTGTGTCACTTTTATTTAGTTGGTAAATAATAATTGGGAAAATGAAGAGGTATCCTTGTTCGACTACTCGACAAATTCGAGCCTTTGGGTTTGATCACCCGGTAATCCTGTATGGTCGTTTTCTTGACTTTGTCCCTGGCTATCTCAAAATGTTTTACCCAGTCAAGTTCTATCCCGGATCGCCTCTGGGACCTTCATGATGCCTTACCTCTAGGCCACCTTGGAAATGGTTGTAGTTGTACAAAAAAGTAGATAAAAAGAAAATGATGATCTTGTATGGAATAATTTGGTTTAACTCAGAAAATTGTGATCAGTTTTATTCATTACAAGTGCACATAATGTGAAGGAACATGTTGTGGTCTTTTGACTCTTTTCGAGTTTTACTATTTGTAAATGACCTCCCATAAATGTGCTTATTGTTGTTTCAGGATTGTTGTGATGCTTTCCTGATTTCTATGGCTTACCCTGGTGTCCTAACCTCACTTTACGCGGCTGCTATTTGGATTGCATCATACGCTCTTGTTGCAGTTATTGGATTATTTCAGATCTCTACGTTTATTGGTACCTCTGTTTTCAATAGGTAAAGCACGTTAAAGGATAGAAAGATTGAGAAATAGTAAATGATCGTTGTTATGGGCTACTCACAATTGGTGCAGTGTCCTGGAAGAAGTGTAAAGGTAATATAATTTTTGGTGCCTTACTTGTTTTTTTTCTGATGTATAGATTATGGTAACAATGATCTCTATGCAAATGTGGGGTTGTGCATTTCAAGATTTTTCTTTTTTCCTTTTTATGTGGTTATTCTTGCGGATCTAGATACCAAAATCTGAAGTGTATTTCTTCATTTTGCTCTAGTGTTTTTTCCTTTAGGAGATTATATTACTTAAAGAACATTAATGGATATATAGAACAGACATGGTTCCTTTAAATATGAAGGTGTTGTCTAATGTTACCCTAGTTTTACTCGATCAAGTTATAGAAATTTTTATGTTTTGTAAACTTAAGCAAATTTGAATTTAGCATGGTGAGCATTTTTCTGCTTGATACAAGGAAGGTGACCTCTCAGTATTTTTATCTCTTCGCTATGCATGCTAACTTGTCGTATGCAACTATGCACATTGATCTTATGATTCTATTACCTTTATCTCTCGACTAGCGTTTTTAATTTCGTAGTTCCTTGTGATATTGGAAACCGCTAAAGAAGTACTATTTGCAACTGAAATCGGGATATAAGTCGATTTGCTACTTTTGTTATATGGTTTCTTTGTATTGCAAATAGATAATGTTTCGCCATGTCACCTTTTACTGATGGTTAATTGACGTGATAGAGAAATAACTTGATTTCTTCAGTCTGCTGTCCTTTTAAACAGTATGCACAGTATGTTCTTGCAGAAACCGGCAACTGCATTCCGCATGGTGACAACCAAAAGTTATGACCGAAAACAAATGGAAGTCTCATGTGTGTCCTGTCGGTGAAGCTTGGACCTGGAAATGTGCATGTCCTTCCTTGATTTCTTGAGAGTGTGTTTGTTCTTTAGGTGTGACTTTGTCTATCTACTTCCACTGCCCGATTAGCCTGTTCTATGTGAAATGTTACCTTTTCAACAATCTTTCGGGGGTTTATTGATTGGTTTGGCCCTTGTATTTCAGACGAATCTTAACATAATAATTGTCGACATGAACCTGCAAGTGTTTTGTCTTGGAATTATAAATAAAAGATGACATCTTTTACTCCCTTTTATATTCCAGTGGTCACATGTAAGAGGTGTTAGATGGATTGCTTGGAAGATGTCTTTGTGCAACCGGTCCACAGGGATGAACAAAAATCCCGAGAAACTGATACTAAACTGTTACTGGTACATAACATATGCCAATCTAACAAATGGAAATCTGCAATTTGTTTACAATTACGAATTTAACATATTGAAACCTGCATTTTAACAAATCGAAGACATAACATACACCTGAATCAAAACCAAATCTACCGGAAAATTCATGCTTTCACAAGATTTTGAACTTGCTCTTGCAAAGAACCTATTGGCTATATTTGAAGAAAGCCATCGGAGGTTGTCTATATAAATCCTTTGATTTTTTAATCCAAAATTGTTAACGTATACGAGTATGTGTCGTTTTTGGTTCTTTGATTAAGAAATAGATCAACAGACATATGTATACTAGTCTTCAAGTCAGTCTCATAGACGAGTTGTTTCAAAAGATGTCTTATAAATTTCGTTTTAATATATTTTGAGTATTTATGATAGAATTATAAAGTTTTGATTAAATGGATTGATAACATATAACACAGGAAATAATAGCATGTTTAAAATATAGAAGATTAAAATCATAGATTCATCAACTATAGTTAAAGAAAACCAATGACAATTTAAAATCAAATCAATTAAGACGGGGCAAAGTAACTATTAGAAATAATATCCGTATTCCTAAAAGACTTGCTAATTCTAACAATTGATTCGTACCGGATAGGTAAATCCTTTTAGAGCCATTTCTGAATAGGCCTGGAGGTAAATGTTACCCCTAAGTTTAATACATTCTTCGAGTTATCTAGTGAATCGTCACAAGAAGTTTTAAGTTGGAATCCTGTCTTGAGCAAACAGCTTGAGGGTGGACAGGGAAATAGTTGGAACTGACCACGTTAAGAAAAAGAAAAAAAAAAACAGTTAAGTTTGCGACTCGTTTTTTAGTCATCTCGTCATCTAACCTATATATAGAAATAAAGATTTTGTTTTAGGTGTACCTAAGGATAGATGAAGTGGTTCACTTACAACAATGGAAACTAGGACCCGCAATACAACCAATTAAGAACAAAATTGTAACAAATTAAGTTACTCAGCAGTGCTTATGTATACGAATGGAATCTGAATTGAATATATATGATGAACACCGTTAATCAAGTAGCAATTATTTAAATCAAATTCGACTTTAATATGAAGGCCCAAACAGATATGATTAAATAATAATATGTAGACTATATCATACATTATGAACACCTAACGTGTCATTTGGGCCCTATATCTCACAAATATGTTCACGTAGGTACGTTTCCACACCTAATAACGCTTTCATATTTATTACATTTTAATAATGGATACACTTTCATTCATATAAGTAAATAAATGATAATTAACATGTAAGGGTAAATTAATCTTCATTACATGTGTGAAGGTAAATCTTATTTTATGTTTGTCAGTTGTCACACAGTTAAACATGAATTGACAATGTGGGTAAAAACTCTGCACAGCCCTGCTTTTGTTGACTTTTTTTTTTTTTTTTTGAAAAGAAGGTATAATCTTTCAAAACATTTGTAGTTAACAGGATCCTTTGTACTCTAGTCTACCAAGTTGCATAATTCCGTGTTGCTAATACCGGATATATCGTTCTTACAAACTTTTTTGTTGATGATACGTGTTTAACAAATCTCTTCAAACTACTCCATAGTAGTTCAACACGTACATATGACTATAACCAAATCATAAAACCTCCAAGCACCAGGAAAATCTACACAAACCCAGTATGCCTTGATTAAGATCCTCTCATCCTCGTGTTTAATATGAACACGATAGGACATGTTCCTATATATTTGTGAGAGGGTCCTTACTTTAGTTAAGTTATTTTGTTTTTCCTCACACAATTGCCAACATGACCTATCATATTCATATTAGATTTTTAAATACAAGATGATTTTGATCCATAATCTAGACACTATCAAGTATAGAAAACACTCACTTCTTGTTAGAGTAATACTTGAACGTATATGAATATCTAGGCAATACCATTGAGTCCAAAAATCTTGTTAAAAATAAATAATAATAAGTTAATAACGTCTTTGTTTTCACCTGTCATAATAGGTTTCTCGTATATATGTCTTTATAGGCAGGGCCACTGATAGCTTTGTGTCTTTGTTTTAGAGTAAAAAGAAGTGTTCTTTCAATGACAAAAGGCTGTAATATAATAAAGAACTATGTACATGGGAAAAAAAATACGATTTGTATATATTGCTAATTTGCTATATTTCTCATTATTGTGTCGTCCCCATTTTTGCAACACAGTTACACAGACAACGATAGAATTGAAAGGCTGAATATTAAATCAGGAATATAGTCAAATTGCTTAATAATTTGCTTATGAGAAGATTTGGCGGGCCAATAACATGAACATTGAGAGTTAAATAAAGGATGTGATTTGAAGTTGGGTATATGAAAAGGCAATAATGCTGAGCCTGAACTTGTCGTTCAAAAAAAAAGGAAATTACATCATTTGTAAAGGGATTATATGACTAAACATATTTTTGTATATGACTATTTCTGCATAATGTCAATTAGCTAGGTTCTCAACTGCGTAAATAACTAAGTAAAACAAGGGATTTAGGCCTCAGGTTTGGGAAGACCCCCGATTGGCTTGAGCTGTCCCTGAATAACATATACTGATATACGTTCATGGTAAAGCATTGGATTACATTATGCAATGGTATAGCATTATTAGGCAATGTGCAAGTACTAGGTTCTAATTTTGAACACTCTTGATTTACCTTAAACAAGTTTAGTGGCGTTAACATGGTGATTTTAGGTCCGGGCTCTTGTACATATTGCATTACCATGGACGTAGACTGATTGGACACGTGACAAATAGATTTCATCGATACCAGCTACTGCGTTAATAACAAAAATGAATGTAGGACCATCACTGCACACCTTTTAAAAACTCATTCATATACCTTTCTATGGTATATAAATAGAGACAGTGACAGAGTGATATGTGCAAAACATATATAGTAGTCTTAAGAAACTCCAAAGAGGAAAAAACATGAAAATTTCCCATGTACTTGTAATACCTTACCCGGCACAAGGTCATGTGATTCCTCTCATGGAGTTGGCACGACGCTTCACCAGTGATGGTATCAAAGTCACATTTATCAACACAGAGTTTGATCACAAACGGGTTGTGAGTACCTGGTCTGGAAATGATCCAAGTGATTTGATGCAAATGGTTTCAATCCCAGATGGGATGGAACCGTGGGAGGACAGGAATGACATCAAGCGGTTGACAGAATCAATTTGGCAGGTCATGCCCACAAAACTAGAAGAGTTGATTAAAAGTATTAACAAAAATGAAGATGAAAAAGTTACGTGTATTATTACTGATCATTGCATGGGATGGGTTTCAAGAGTAGCGCAGAAGATGGGTATTCAACTGGCAACATTTTGCTCTGGATCAGCTGCATTTTTGGCCTTGATCATGAGCGTTCAGAAGCTGTTGGACGATGAGGTTATCGACAGTAATGGTAAGTTAAGTGAGAATAAAAAACTTGTGACTAACAATTTATAAATACAAAAAGTTAGCCTTTATGCAGTAAAGTCTTTGTTTCAGGTGTACCTTTGAAGGATGAAATGGTTCAGCTGTCAATAACCATGCCGTCTATGGACCCTGCAAAGTTTACATGGGTGTGTATTGGAGACACAGCCACTAACGAAGTTGTCTTTCGTAAGGTAATTCTTGAAGGCAAAGAAAGTGCAGAAGCAGCAGACCGCATAATTTGCAACTCAACTGTGGAATTAGAGCCTGGGGCATTTACCCTATTTCCAAAGATGTTGCCAGTAGGGCCGCTTTTAGCGACCAATAGACTGACAAAGCAAGCAGGGCAATACTGGAATGAAGATTCATCTTGCCTGACATGGCTAGATCATCAGCCAGTCTGCTCGGTTATCTATGTGGCATTTGGGAGTTTCACAATTTTTAACCAAGCCCAGTTTGATGAGTTGGCGTTTGGGTTAGAACTCACCAACAAGCCTTTCTTATGGGTTATACGACCTGGTGTAAATGGCAGTACCGACTATGTCATTCCAAGTGGGTACATGGAAAAAATAGGCTCTCGTGGAAAAATTATAAGCTGGGCACCTCAGCAGGAGGTCCTAACCCATCCTTCAGTGGCTTGTTTCATTAGTCATTGTGGTTGGAACTCTACCATGGAAGGCGTTAGCAACGGTGTTCCTTTCTTGTGTTGGCCATACTTTGCTGATCAGTTTCTTAACACAACTTACGTATGTGATATCTGGAAAACCGGTCTTTCTTTAAACAAAGATGACGTTGGCATTGTCACACGAGGAGAAATAAAGAGTAAAGTGGAGAAACTTCTCAGCAACAACATAGCCAAACAAAGTGCCTTGAATATGCAAGGAAAAGCAATGGGCAGTCTGCAAGCAGGAAACTCCTCAAACAAAAATCTCAGCAATTTCATTGATTGGATAAAGGAAGGGAATGATGTATAATGCTCCTGTAACCAGACACCTTCAAATGAAAAATGGACTATTGCCTTGTATCAACATTACTGTTTAAATGCACTCGTTATGTCATTCAGTATCCCACGATTTGTAATTCCTTACTCATTTGTTTCACTAATCTCCAACCCTCTATGCGTAAAACTTTCCTGTTTCACTATAATTTAGCAAACCGTGTGCAATGCCTCTTCAACATCAATGTGCACACGTTTTAGAACATCACACTTTATCAGAAGGTACATCTACAGCAATCATTGACCAATACATTAAAGTTTTAATTGGCTAATACTTTTATTTGGTTCTAACAAGTTTACTAAGTGTGTTGGATATATAATCACTTGTAATTAGGATAGTTAATCAATTACCTAATTCTTTCTGCATTTTCAGTACAAAGTTACAAGTAATTTAATTAACATTTCTCAAGATGTGTTAACACTCTTACCTACGGACACAGAGATCAAGGGTTAGGTCCTTACGCCTTGCAAAGGTGAAGGTCTTTTTCAACCTTAGATAGAACCTATAACCAGTCTCTACAAGTAAGGATAAGACTGTCTATATCTTAACCTTCTCCATACACTTTAGAAGACGGTATAGAGACCCATAACCCGTGCAAGATGGGTGTCACTTACTTAGACGGGTGTTACTTACTTACTATACAATCACTTGACGTGACTGCATATCTAGTGACAGAGGGGCTGTAATAATAATTGGATCATGAGAGACTTTTTTAAGTAGGGACTGCATAAAACTTATATCAACACCTACCCATTAATTTTGATTAAAATATGAATCAAATTTGAATTGTGACTTGATAACAATATGTCATTAATTAACAAATCCTAGTGTATCAATCATATGACCTGTATATGACAAAATTGTTCATTTCCACTTCTTAATTACCTAACACCAATATAGTTTGATGACACTAATTATATTTTAGAATGAACCCTACCTGCAGAGTACCAGCCTGCTCTTGAGTTGAGGTTTGGATTCCACTAAATGAGGTACCAAATTTTATAGACAAGCTACGAAAGTTTAAAGAAAACATTTAGACCTGGCACGATTTTTCACGGCTATAACAATAAGATTAGCCCGGTCTATATGGAACTGACGCTTTACATAAATCCACATTGACCCATCAAATTTGGCGTCCATACCACCTTCTAAAATAAAAGTTTAGCTATTCAATGGATTGGTTTAAGAAAATTATAAGTGTAATATTATACAGTATATATTTTGTGTAGCAAAAAATGATGCGTCTATACGGCTGGATAATGGATATATGAAAGTAAAATAATTTTTGGCACTTAAACAGGTCAAAGTTTTACCAAGTATAGTCGTATAGAAGACATTGGCTATTTACTTTCAGGATGCCTCTCAACTCGTCATTGAACGTGTCACTTTCCAATTCAGCTTAATTGTTGAATAACCCAACAAGTTGAGGTTGTGAGAAATGTCACCCATCTACATCTTCATCGAAGTCGTTGAAAGGTGAACTCCCCTGCCTAATTGCACCATATAAAACATGCAAGTATTTTCAGGCAATATAAAAGAAAAAAGTATCTCTTTAAACAAATATAGTAAGAAACAACTCCAGAATTATATAGAAATCTCTTTATAATAATGTCCCAATATATCTCATCATTGTAAATAGAAAACAATTCATGCAAACACCCATCTACAGGTGTTCTCTTTCCAAACAATTCAACATCAAACATGTCTTGACTCTCATTCATCATCCTCGTCATCATCATTGTCGTCTCCCCTTCCAGCAGCCGCATTCAACGCATTCAACCTCTCAATAAGCTTCTGTTTCCTCTCGTCATATGTCAGCTTCTTCAAGTTATACCTAAAACAATACTCAAGGTATTAGCTACAATTTTGAACATATAGAAAGAGTAAGATACATTGAAATTAAATGATTTTTATCAGTATGGCTTAAATGGTCAGACCAAATATCTTTTTACTTGGTTTACAAGTTTTTTTTGTAAATAAATAAGGTCAAATACGATGGTAAAACCTCTAGGGTGCATTTGGTAGGAAGAAATTCAGAGAAATTATAAAATGAATCAGGAATAATGAAATTGGTGGAAAAATCTAATGAATTGTTCGGTATTTACAAAGAGATTACCCGACAAATCTAAAAGAAATCATTTTTAATGTTTGGTAACAAAACAAAGCCAGAGAAACGAAAATGAGTTTTCATAACAAAAGTATAAAATAAACATCAAACCATGAAAACACTGCAATCATATTACACCAACCAAACCAGTCATTTTACACTACAGTTAGCAATTTCAGAGTTGAAGGCAGATTTCAAATGGTGAGACATTAAAAAAGAAGCAAAGTTGACCAGTAGCAGTTGTAAATACATGGGGAGTGGGGGTGGGTGTGTAGTTGAAAGCATTTCTGGGCCAAAAAGCTAGTCACGAAGGTTGAAAGGCAAATAAGAAGACTGTAGATGGCAGTAGGGTACGGAGGATGATAGAAGAGGAAGGGATTAAGAGAACATCAAACGAACCATTGGGAGAGTCTAGGGTTTTGAACTGTTTTGTAATTTGGGCTTTTGGGGAAAAATGTGCTTGACAAGGAGAAGTTTTGTTCATAAAAACCATTTCCAAAATGGGGTGAAATGAAAATGCAAAAGAAGCATTTCTCTGAAAATTTTACATTTCTCCGTGTTCTTTTTTCAGACCAACCAAACGAGGGAAATGAAATCATTTCAATTTCTCCTTATCCAACTCCTACCAAACACACTCAGCTTTAGGGAACTTTCAGCATCATTTAACCCGTTTCTTTGTTAGCCAGTTCAGACAGGCTCGTTATGTACAAGGTACAAATTGTCGCTTTTTGTGATATGCATCATAATATAGAGGTATTCCCTCCTTTGATAACTAAATAACTTGAGTTTGCTATTTGATGTGTGCTTAGAATTACCGATGTATACCATCAAAATAGCTATAGAGCATTTTACACGTACATGGCATCTAGATTCTTGGTAATTAAGTTACTTCATATTCAGAAACACAAGAGAAAGTGATGTTACCTTTTATGCTCTTTAGGAGGCTGCTTCTCATTTTTCTTTGGAGTCGGGTCAGCACGAATTGCGGCATGCACCTTTTTGTATACCTCTTCAATGTTATCAGGTTCAACTCCAGCTTTGATGTACTCAGAAAAGTGTGTCTGATACTTCTCAGGCTCATCCTCCATTAAAGTCTGTATATCATACAATAACTCAATTAATTTCGGACAACCATATTTGCCTTGGTTAATAATTATCGATTAAACAACACTTACTCTCATGTAGGAAGCAACATGCCCACCGTATATGTATTTTCGGTGAACCTCAGCGTCAAGTTGCTTACCATCCTTGTTGAATCCAGCAAACCTCTTATCACTGTGGGGGATGTCAATGCCACCATCCAAAGCTCCCTGAACAAAAAAAGACGTTTAGTAGATGTTTAGCCGTTGTCATTACCTGTAGTTTCAAAATACATATTTGCTAGAATTTGAAAGATGGGTGGGTCAGTCAGGTAGAGTAAAATTGGGTTGGTCCATTACTCATATCAGTAACGTCTTACTCATTATATACTTTAAAATGCATTAATTACAAAGAAGCATCATTATTAGAAAAATAATCAAAAGCCTTCAAAAAATTGTAAGCAAACGATTCATTAGAAGATTGATAAAAATAGTCACAGCAAAAATTTACATGCTTATGTGTTACTCAAATCCAATCAAGATTCTTAACATAAAATTGTAAAAAAAGAGAACCATGTACCTTAAGAGCACCAAAAACACGATTTCCAGTGGTTGTTCTAATAAGACCAACATCCAAAAGAGCACGGAAAGGTCTCCTGCTTTCTGCTGGCTCAACAGAGTAATCTTCCCCAGTCGCCTACAATATTAACATCTCAATTGCGATAACTCGAAATGAATTTAACTTGCAAGTAATTCAGGACAAATAACACACCTCAACATTGCCCTGGTATTCCTCATCCATTTCAAGTGTCTTCAAGACCCGGCGAGCCAATAGCAGTCCAGTACAGTACGCTACGTTTCAAATAAAAAAGGTTAGCAAGCTTTTATACAACAGCGGAAATGTGATTATGAGTAACATTTAGGACACAAATATACCAGCAGCATAATTTGTGAGCCCAACTTTGAGACCATACTGAGGCAGCTCATGAGCATACGCCGATGCAAGAACCATATCCCCAGCAATGCTTGCAGACACAACTTGTGCAATTATATCTTTGTTGGTCTATTACAATAATTAAGGGAACAGATTTATTATATGCTACGAGCAACAGTCGCTCAACCACTGATGTTTGCTGATAACAGATAATAAACTTTAAAACAGACAACAATCCAAATCGAAAAATATTTTGTCGTGTGCTAGTTATAAAAGATGGATAAAGTAAAACTTAAATAACGAATTGTAAAGCAGTTGATCATACAGCCAATAAATATATCTGAAACCTAGAACTTACGAGCAATAGCATGAACAGGCTTATAGATTAACCAAAAGGATACAAATCGCACAACATATCGGTATTTGGGGGTATTGTACTTGTTTTTATCCTGATTGATCATACGGACCCTTGCCCGATAATCGGTCTTACCCTCTGCAACAGCCAAACAAGAGAAAATAAATAAATAAAAAGTTACCGAAGCAACTCGTAAACATAAAAGAAAAAAGAAAGAAAACAAAGAAGCAAGATAAAAATACCTCTTCTTCTCTTAAACTTGACTTGAAATCGTTTGAAGTAGGATCTAGACTTCTGGGCTTTGACGAATGCCTTATTACATACAACAATTGGCAAACAAAAACTTAGGGGGAAACTAATAATCCAAATTATATCAATGCACATTATATCGATTTGTAGTTATAACGGATCAATATAAAGAATGACAACTAGTTAGCATCAAAGTGAATGTGAAGCATTGTACATACAATTATACAAACCAACAATAACAACAACAAAAAAAAACAAATTCCAATCAATTAGTGAGAAACAAATACAACATTCTCGAAATATTCCGGAAAAGTCTTGCATTTGGCTCAGCCATTTCCTAGACGTATTCACTAACAATCTAAAGACGTTTACTTCGAACTCGGGTCTTGTTTAAAAAAAAAAAAAGCATATCACTAAGCCACATTGTATATGCAACAACAAATGTGGCCAATCCCGACATAAGCGGGTATGAGGGAGGTAAGATGCAGACAGTCTTAACTCTACCCGAGAGACTGCTTCCACCAAGACCTCCGGCCATAATGTGAAATCATGACTGGTGTCAAAAAGGCAACCCAATAGCATTGTTGTAATATATGAAACTAATTGACACATACAATATATCATTTTCATAATTTTCAGTATGTTTATTTGTATGTTGTTGTTGTATTTGTATATATAATAATAAATATAATAATGATAATATTTATAATATAATAATAGAGGAAGGAAGAACTATATATGGTGGGCATTACCATGGCTGAACAGAGAGTATTGAAATTCCAGCGGCAGCGTTGAGTGAAATTTGAGGCCTCCTCAAATACCTAAAAACCCTGCATACATCGACGGCTACGATTTTATCCTTTTTCTCGTCTTGTAGGGTTTTCTGCTTTTACTTCATACCCCTCAAAGTTTTGTTATTATGTCTAATATAGCCCCCTGTCTTAAACGCATAGTTTGGTATTTTGATCGCTTCCAAAACCAAAAACCAAAAGATGTACTACAAACGTAGAATTAATATTGTGGATTTGTGTCTTACACAGTATTGTTTAGTTTTTTTTATAAGTGAAAAGGAGCGGAGAGAAGAGAAGAAAATTATAAAATGCATTTTTAAGTTTTTTTTTTTATGTGTAGAAAGGGAAGGAATGGAAAGGGTTAGAGGGAGAAGTTTAGTTGTTTTTTGTTTCAAAAGTTTTCCTCTCATTTTTGAGATAAATAGGAATGAAAACTTTTCTTCCCTCTCATCTCTTTTCCTTTCTTAAGTTAAACTAAACAATACAGTGTTAGAGTTTCTTTATCATATCGTTTTTTAAAAATTTAATGTCTATATTTTTTTATTCCGTCAATTAAACTTTATAGTAACAAAAAGTAGCCAAACCAACCGTTTTAAGTATTTAAATAATTAATTTTCTTATTAAGTTTTCGGGTTTAGCCCCAATTGACTCATGTTTATAACTACCACTGAAACATGTTGTTTTGATAAGATTCGGCTGATGACTTAAACCAGGACCAGCCATTGAGTGGCTTTTATGGTGCTAGAGAGTCAGACCCACTTCTTTTGGGGACCCATAATTCTTATAAAATTTTATTTATATAGATACTATTTAGTTCGAAATTTCTTAATTACTGCCTAAATTGATATGTGGGCTATAGTAAAGCATTGGAAGAAATAAAAGCTCATGCTTTGAACTTTTAACCAGGCATCTTTTTCGTTTCTCTATAATAAATGTCGATAACGTTTATCATTGTAATATTATGCTAGTATATGTTACTATTGACTCTTTATATTAGAGGGCCCACTTTTTTATTTTCGAGTCATACCACAAAAAAATTTTACATCTTCGAAGACGGCACTGACTTAAACTTATTATATTTTACAGTATATGGGTTGGGAGATATGAAGAATACATTCATATAAAGCACTATACGTCCGTGATCAATGGAACTCGAGTCCTTTCAGTGATTAATGTTTATTGATCACTTATAGTTTTAGCTGCAAGTTATGTGTGGTATGGTTAGATATGAATCATGTTGTTTTGTTCCATTGCAGTTAAAGTTTCCGAGGAGGTCTAGATTGTGGTCCTGGTGTATTTCTAGACATTGTTGGTGTAATGTGTTGCATCTAACAGCATTTTGGATGCTTTTTAATATGTAAAGACCAAACCCGACAACCCAAAAGACGACAAAAATTTTTTTTTTTTTTTTCAAGAATATTCCCACTGCACACAATTGTA
>JANDBE010000028.1:17306526-17329753 GCA_024320915.1 Erigeron philadelphicus
CACGGGGCTGAGAACAATGTTTTAGTTATAAAATGTGTAGTAAACACACTAGATTATGAAAAGAGGGAGATTAAAAGTGTTAAGTACTGCAGCAAGTAGATTAAATGACGTACATATAGCTCCAAACTATAAAGGAATGAACTTTTTGTTATCTTTGTACGACTATGAATTCTCCTCACGGATATCTGAATTAAGATCGGTTTTATTTTTTACTTCTACTCCACTAGTTTTTCTTTTATTGCTTTATATGGAACACGATTCCATGAAATCCAAGAGACTAGGTATATGTGTATTTAAATGTTATAAAGGTTAATATATATCACAGTTTGCAGTCATTTAGTTCATGTTATCTTGACATAATAATGGCTTTTTCTGCCATGCCAACCCTCAAAAAGTCAAGGAACTTGCTCTGATCAACTTTATATAGATGCAAACTGAAAGATTAAAGTTACGAAAACCTGTCTAACTCAATCAATTGTATAGATGTGCATCTTTTTTAAAAGAATCATATCGATATGGAGAAACAATTCTCTTAAAGTTGAACTTATTTATTACGGACAGAATATTTGGTATGTTAGACACTAACATTAGAACAGAATAAGATTTGTGAGTATACTATTGTTACTTGCAAACAAGTCTACTTTAAAATATGTGTACTCCTTTGAATTAGCTATAGATAAAGAATATAATGATATGATTAATTAACTCGGCAATCAAGGTTCAAATTCTACAGAGCAATGGAGACATATCATAGATGAGTATATTTCCGAGGGTAGGAAATCCATTTAAGTATATCAATAGACACAAATTTCTCAAAAAACATCTAGTAATTGGATCCAAGCAAGCTATAGACGATCACTTATATTAATTTCGATAGATAAACGGCATACTATAGGTATTCTTAAAACCACAGATTAGTCTTTTATCTCTATCGTCCACTCCACGTATATCTATTAATTAAATGGTATAAGAAGAAACTAACAATTATTATCCGAAATTGATCATCCCATCTCAAAGAACATCAAGTTCGTGACTTAATAAAGTAAGTAATGTCAGCCAAAAATAGAACACAATAACGCACCTGAAAATCCATTTCTTCATGTAGATAAGCCAACCCTCGAGCTGCACCTTCAGCAATCCGTAAACGAGTCATCCATGAAAGAGGAGATTTCCCACGAGACAATAAATGGTCTTCCAAACTTTTATTACTCATAAGCTCATAAACTAAAAGCCGTTGAATACCTCTTTCGTCATCTTCTGCACAATATCCAACTAACTTCACAAGATTTGGATGATTTACAACGCCCAAATAGTTCACTTCATTAATCCACTCCTTGTGCCCCTGAAAACTAAAAAATTCAATATAAAAAGAAAATACATAAGATGAACCAATGTCTAACATAATCCACTTTTGCACATAACATATCAGGGAGGGTTAGATGTAACCAGGTTCCTTAATGTAAAAAGTGTAAGAAAAATTATAGAAAACATATATCATGACGCACCTTTATTACATTTTAATGCACCAACGATCAAAAACTAATACACCGTTCTTTTAATACACTGTATTTTAAATGCATCACCATGCACAAAGCATTACATCAAGACAACTTTAGCGCCACGATCATTCATACTCTATTTTATATTTTGTTATAAAACAATTCGTAATCACGATCTGATAAATGGATTGACATCAAATATAAGGGTTAAGTTTTCTTTTTTATGCACTGAACTATAATCAAAAAGCAATCAACATATCCTAGTTTAGAACTTGCTACTTATGGATTCACTTTTGCACATAACATACAGCATAATTTATTAATTAATCTTCACACACATTATATGGATTTACATTAATTAGAACCATCCATTACATGTCTCTAATCCTATACACAAAGTCAAACATCAGATTATATTCTAATTAACACAGCGCATCAATTTGGTTAGCTTACAATCCTCAAAGAAAAACTAATTATAACGCACATTACCTTTTATACATAATTGACATCACTAAGGACAAATGTCATATAATAGCAATGTACTTTAGGTGATCGTTTGTTTTGGGTAATAATGAGATTTGCGACTGCAGAGTTTGCAATTCAAAGTGCTTTGTCCCTAAAATTCACTGAATGGTTTAATCATGAAAATGCAATAAACTACCAAACTACTACTACATACACCCAACTTCTAAAATGTTCATATAATGTAATCAATTTGCTAAACGCTATCATCTGAATCAATTAACCTCCTTCCGCTAAACCGATGACATGGCACCAACACATTAGCAACAACCAATAGAAGGTCATTTACACCAAATCATAACATTTGGTACGAATGTTCTGAAAAAATTTCGTTATATACAGTAAAAACAGTTTATGTAAAGTTCATTCTATATTTAAGCCATTTGCCCTTTTATTTGCATACCTTAAACAAAATAACTATAACAGTAAGTCATTTCAAAAGCTTAGAGCTACCAAAAGCAATCACACACAAATAAAAGTTATAATTACCCAAATAACCATATTTCCAAGGTGACATAGTGGTAATATGTCCAAAAGGTGTCATCACAAACCCCAGTTCGAACCTCAATGGGTAAACATCGTGGATAGTCAACGGAAAAAGTCTAGTAAATAGTCACCGTAATATAACACCAAACAAATTGCATACATCATAGCAAAAAAGCCCGATTTACACCCAAACAACCATATCTTCAAGTTCACCTAATAATGAGGCATCCTAAAGGTTTCTCAAAAGACGCATTTCGAACCTCATTAAAGTCTTGGTTAGCTAGGGAAAAAGTCTAGAAAAGACAACCACGAGAAAACCAGTTAGGCCGCATACATCAAAGCCAAAAACGCTCAACTCGCCCTATGTAGCCTAAAATTGGATCTTTTTCCGGGTTTTTTTTTCTTCTTATAATTTACAATTAAAAACATCACACTACCTCACATTAACATTATTCATCAAACTTAACTAAAATACTAATTTGCCATTGCAAAATGAAATTAAAAAAATAACAAAAAACAAAAACATGCCTGAAAGCCGTTACGATTTAATTGCTTAACAGCAACATCCAAATCACAACCATCAATATCTCCACCAATAATAACGCCTTTATAAACACACCCAAAACCACCTTCACCAATCATAAGCGACCGATTAAAACCTTTCGTTGCAGATTTCAGTTCTGCAAAATTAAAAACTCTAAGATCGTTCTGGGTCAAAAACCCAACTGGGTTACACAACTCGGAAGAATCGAACTCGGACCGGCGAGTTGTTGTATCACTGCCGGTGGCAGTGGTGGTGGTGGTGGTGGAGGATGCGACGCTGAGTGAACGTGCCCATGAAACTCTGGCGGAGGACCGTGAAACGACGGCGTTTGGATTGTTGTGGTTGTTGTTGTCAGGTGTTTTGTCTCCTCCGGTAGTGAAGTGGAAACACTTCATTTCATGATATGTTTCAACTAAGGAAGTAATTTAGTTTAGGAGTATCTGTTTTGAAATGATGGATATAGATACATAAGACATATATGTTTTTTCTTTTTCTTGATTTGTTATTGTTCTTTTTCCCTTTTTAAGTGTTACTCGTACTATTAATGATTAAAAATAAATCATACATAAGTGTGTTTGTTGATGATTTACATAATTCAGTCCTTTATTATTTTTAATAAATTTATCGTGTTTTCAGTCAAATTAATAAATAGAGTGTTCTTTTATTAAGTATTATAAGTATAGTTGTCAACTCGTAACTTTTGACTCGACTCGAAAACATGATTTTTTTGACCTATGACTCGAAATGTGAGTCGACTCGTAAGAGTCAGGACATTTTTAAGTACTACATAATATAATATATTTATATATATGTGATGTTTGTAGACGTATATTAAGTTCGTTATCTTAATAAATTTACCAAAATATTACTTATTCAATAGTTTTTGAGGCATAAACTTACAATTTATCTTCAAATTCGTATTAAAATGATCAAAACTACATAGATAACACCCAAAATAATGTAGCAAATTAAATATAATATATAATATATAACCATAGTATCAAATTAAAATAATGATAAGTTTGCGACTCGTGACTCGGTCCAAGTTTACATAGCGACTCGTAAGAGTTTGGACAAAACGAGTCACCTAACGAGTTGACTCATTTTCGGTGTAAATTGACTCGACTCGTAATAGTCAACTCGTGACTCGTAAGAGTTTAACAACTATGCTTAGATATACTAACCAATATATGGACTTGTTTTGCGTATATGAGCTATTCGACCGGATGCAATTATTTATAGAAAAAAGAATGTACAAAAAGATTATAAATTTTAGAAAGAGAGTAAAAATTAATTATGAAACCAACAAAAACAGATAGAAACATTGTAAAAGATATATGAATAAAAAGGAATTTTATAAAATTTTTTATAGATTTTTAAAAAGGAGAAAATAACAAAAACTAGTATACATGTGGATCAAACAAAAATACTTGTCATCATGTAATTGGTTATTGACATTTCATATTAATATTAATAGATAGTAAGAATGTTTTGACCATTGTGGTAAAAAAAATTTTAAGTGTCCATATTCGGATATAGTATTTAAATTTGACCATTATAGTAATTTTCCCTTAAAGTAAAACAAATAAAACAATATGTTTTGCTTCATTGAAGATCACCATGCATCATGAAAATCATCGTACATCAATTGTTTTGTGAATCTTCGTTCATCAATTTAACCATGATTTAAGGACCAAAATCTTGTCTTATTTATTTTACTTTAATACTTGTTTTACGATACCTAACTCGTAGATTTATATTAATTACTTACAACATTTGACGTGCAATGACAACACCTTTCGTCGCCATCATCATAGCGTCACATTGCGTAAGTAATATACTAGTAAATAACCAACAATTCCCTTAAAAATCTATAAACATAACGAGTGAAATATTATGATCGTCAGAATTCAAAAATTTTATCATTTTCTAACTTTTATATCATTTTTTAGGAAAATTCATTTTTTATAACACTTTTTGAGACCAACTACTTAAGTGGGTTCCAAAGTTTTAGGCCCAAGGATTTCTCATCTTAAAATATTTTTATGAGAAAAAGATTGGTTGTTAAAATTATCAAAGGGTCTGAATCGAAATTAACTTAAAAAAAAACACTTTTTTGAAAGGGCTCATTTCTACGACGGACCGGTCCAACAACTTTCCCTCTTCCCCTGTACTACTGTCACTCTATTTACCTTCTCAACCAAGCTCCGGCCTCCGCCGCTCCCCCGTCATCGATCAACCGTAAGTTACCAATTGTGCCCTAAATTATTATTATTTTCTTTCACCCAAACATACATACAGTAAACTTGTAATTTAGGTCTTAGTTATGTATTTAACCTAGGTTCTGTATCCCCTTAATTTTATCTATTACATTTATACAGTTACATATGTGTGTGTATATATATATATATATATATATTCATAGAAGAGTTGGCCACCAATAGCCACTTTCTAAGAACAACCTGGGTTCAAATAGGCAGAATTGAATTTAAGTGGTTAACTTATCTTGACACTGTCTGGGGTTATGTGTACATGAGATCAAGTGGTTCCCATCGATCTACCAATTTTTTTTTTTATATATTTAGGGTTAAAGATTGCTGGAGGGTCACTATAAATATTTAATCTTAATATTATTACTCTACTTTTATACAATTTAGTTATTAAATCCAGATATCTACATTAAAATTTACATGTTAAACTCCATGATAAAGTTCAACATTTTTCGTAAAGTACAATGACCTTTTAACCCATCAGTGGAGGACAACGAGAGATATATAGATTTAAGCATCTATTAATACTTAATAATCGTCAATGTTGATAGAATTCAAGTAGCTTGTTATAAATTTTGGAAGTCGCATAATGTAATTGAACATTGTCGTAAAGTAGCGTGACCCTGATAAGAGATTTTCTTTTTTTGTTTATCATTACATAAAGTTTTTATCTTTTGCAGGTTTAGGTTTTGCTAGTCAATTTCGGTTGGAGTAGCATTATTTACGATGGTACGATTCTTCTTTTCTTCTTTTTTTTTTTTATTTAATCTGTGAAAACGTTTATAATGTAGTAATGTGCCTATCATATATAAAGACCAAAGTTTACTAATAAAAAAAAAAAAAGGTTTCGCTGGATTAGTTTATGCTAGTAATACTCTATTAATGCTTCATGTCTCAAAGATGATTGGGTCTCTGATTTGTGATTAACTGATTACGTCTTTAATGTATTTAGTGATGTGACCCTTATTACCATATCCAGTGAATTTATATAGTGTATTTGAGATACTATAGTCGCTGTATATTCAAGTTTCTAAAGTTGAAAGATGGTTACTTTATTAGTCTTTTTTTTTTATGTGTTTATCTTGTCTATTTGGTTTTTTTTTTCTTTCAGTCAGGCAGGAAGGAAACAGTTTTGGATTTAGCCAAATTTGTTGACAAGGGTGTCCAAGTCAAGCTCACTGGAGGAAGACAAGGTTAGTAAAGACAAATATATCTCTACATTGTTTTCTTTTGCATATTACATAGAATTGAACGTGACTGAAGTACATTGAGGCTACTTGAAAAGGATTATATGGTGTTTCTAGCTGTGTTTGTTGAGTTTAAACTTAATCTACTCAGTCAAATCTGCTTACAACCTACTATGAACATTAACTACAATATATCTAGACTTTAAAACCGGGACACCTTTTCGTGATACTTTCAAAGATAAATTTTTGTATCAAGACAAATGTACTTTTTAGATCTGAAACAAAGATGATTCAAATGTAAGAAGGATTCAACACTTGATTTTAAAACAAAAAAGTACGATATGAACATTATGAAACACTGAATGATATTAATAATACATCGACATTGTATTGATGAGATTAAAAAAAAAAAGATAAATACTGTAAAAGAATATGAAATCTAGATCAAGGATGAAGAAATAATTTCATCTTTTGGGTACGTTTTGGAAGTGAGAAATCGACTGCTGCTCTATCGATTGTTTTCCTATTGAAACTGTTTTGGTTGTGATGTTTACGCCATAAAATCTTTCTTTCTCCCTAGGTGTAATATAGTATTGTAGGTTATGTATGTTTGAGTGAAAAAGGTTGGATAAAGGACATATCTTGGCTTCCCCATTAATCCCACTATTAGATTTTAGTTTTCGCTTTTATGAATTACCTTGTGGTGATGATCACGTGATTAAATAATGTTATGATTGGATCTTCTTTTTTCTAATAATGACTATAATTGGTTGGTTGCTTCTTGATTTGACATTCTTTATCATTTAGTGTCAGGGACACTTAAAGGATATGATCAGTTGCTGAACCTTGTTTTAGATGAAGCTGTTGAGTCTCTTCGAGGTAATGGATTCATGCATTAACTTTTAATCCTTAGTAATATCTTTTTTCTGTGTGTATATGTGGGTTCGAAACTCATATCTTCTCTCATGTTTGTAATTTGTATGTGACAATGCCTATAATATATGTATGATACTAGGAAATCATTACCTTATAAAACTCAAATGACACTTTTAGTATGACTATTGAGTCTTGTGCTTTTATATAACGGTATTGACGGCATTGATTTTTTTTCGGTAAATAATTTGTGTAATGACAGGCCAAATGCAACTATCTGTAAGAATGTAGATCCTCTACTCTGTTCGTTATGACCTTTAATTAAGAGATTTTGAATGTCTGTTATACTGCTACTTCAAGCTAGATCATTGTGTTTTTTTTACTTTTGGTTGCCAACTAGTATTGCATTATTGTTTTTTTAATATGCTTTTGGATTAGAAGAATGACAATTTATTATATGAATTGCTGCAGATGCCGATGATCCACTGAAGACCACTGATCAAACTCGTAGTCTTGGCTTAATAGTATGTTTTTCTATTTTAATCTAGAGTTTTTCTTCATAAATAATAAAAAGCTCTTATTTGAGACTTTTTGGTTATGCCAGTTTAACAGTTAATATGTTTCTTCAGCCGGATAATTCTTTGTCACCTTGTTTTTCTGGTTCTCATTTATTTATATAGAGTGCCATGATATTAATACTATAGCCTACATCAGTTCATTGTATTAAATACAGGTTTTATGCGATAAAATGAGAATGGGAGGTGGCTTTTTTGACCCTTTTACTTATAATGGTTGGTGACCCATACACAACCTCTTTTTATCCACACACCAGTAGTACATAATTTTGACCATTTTACCTTATTTAATCCAACTTATCACTTAACACCCTAAGGACAAAATTGCCAGTATATATATAATTGGAGGTGTATGGCTAAAAAGAGGGGGTGTACGTATGGATCACCACCTTTATTAAAATGGGCGAGTTGCGGTGTATATCTTAAGGCGGGTCACACAAGAATGTAACTAAAAGAGAACTGATTAAAAGTTATCAAATGTATACAACTTTTTGCTTGTCTCATCCGAGGATATATATAATTATTTATACTAATTATATAGTTCAATCGCAATTAGCTATGTTGTGTATCTACCTAACCCAACACACCCATACAAAAATCTCGTTTCAAACTGGTATCATTCTGACCTGTTACCCAACTTGCATTAGCTGTGCATCTTGCCATCTATATTAGCACGCATCAGGGCAACCCCTTGGAAGTGTCCAAATTCTCACACCTCATTGGTACAATTCCTTGAACTTGCATTCATCATATGTATGTGTATGTGTGTATGTTCGTCTATGTCTCTTTGTGAGTGTCTGTCATCCTAATCATAAGTAGCAGCTTGGTCTCTATAAGATAGAACAATTTCTTTGTAAAGGAATATCGATCAACCTAGGCTAAGGTGGATTTAGTGTTGTATAAGCTATTTAGCTGAACTCAAAAATGAATACTAATTGTGTTTTATTATTGCAGGTTTGTAGGGGTACTGCTGTTATGCTTGTTTCTCCCACTGATGGTACAGAGGAGATTGCTAATCCATTTGTCCAGCCAGATGGAGCTTAATCTTGAACATTCACTCTGTTTAATCTATATTATATCTCGAAATTAGTTCAATTCATCAGTATTGAAAAAAAAATGATCGATCCATTAACTCTTAGTGAACTTCACATCGTACCAGTTCTTGATCTATTGAGTTCAAACATATTTGCATCCTGTAATATTTCTGCAATTTTCTTTTGTTGAGCCTTCAGTTAAGTATTGATGGACTAAAGGCGATAACCAATTTAGTAGCTTGTAAAAGCAAAGGTTATGATGGTAGTTAACAAACTTAAATCATGCATATGTTTTAGTTCGCTTTTTCTTGCATGGTTTCTCACTTTTAGTTATGTCAATCTTGTAGAAAAATGAAGCTTATAACTTGAAGTTGGCATTTCTATCTAGATTGTCAGATGTTAATGTCCTTTATCTTGCAAAAGAAATAAAATGAAATAAAATTCTAACATAACTTGGAATAATTGCATTTCTCTTATGTATTTCGTTGCAAGACCCAACATGGTTTTGCTTGTGAATTGTGATTATGTATACCAACCAATCACCCTTGTATATTGTGGTAACTGGTAAGTGCCCACGAAACAGGTGACAAATCAGACAGAAATTCTATAATAAATTGATATTTGAACTTGAAAAGTTTAAATTTAATTCAGGGGAAAATGTTCTGGGATAATGATGGACTACTAGATCAAAATTTTCGAATATCAAATACAAATACTCCGAATAAATGCACGAAAGAGAATTGTAGCATAAAATGCAACTAAAAAAGTGGGTTTTCCACACGAAAGTTTTCATACTTAAACAAGGTTTTTGAATCATTTCCACAATGATTGAAATCTAAGCCAGTTGACGACCCCAAGTGTTGCATGATGATTGTGGTCATGACCTGAGTGGGCGTTGAAGAGAAATATGTGACCACAGACCACACTAGGTTTGTTAGTATGTGTTACAGGTCCTTTATACTTTGTAGTATCTATATGTTAAAATTACCACCGACCATGCCATCTTCGATACAAGAGTTATTTACCTTCCATGAGGACTAGATGAATGACCCCTGAAGACGGAAGCTAATTGTCCTGATTGTTATAGCATATGGCTGGGTCGTTTGGAATATACGCAATGATAGCAATTTCTCTAACAAGACTCCCTCAATTTGTTGCCACAGAAGAGCTGAAAACTGCAAGCTACCTTCGGATGACGGATAGATTCGTATAAATTGGCCGAGATGGTGTACTTTTAATTTTTAGCTTTTATCTTTATTGTATGATTGTATCCTTCAACTTTATTTTTCTTTGTCATCACTAGCACCTTGCTAATTTTTCTAGAATGAATGAATAAAATTGAATGTTAAAAAAAAAAAAAAAAACGCAACTCTTACCTGGAAACTACAACTAAATACCCCAACTGGAATCTTCAATTTGTAGATCTCAAATCAACTGATCATCTCGAAAGCACATATTGCTTTTAATTACAACCATTATCTTCAGTGTAGTTAACATCTAAAATCCTATATCATAATATGTAACAAGTCACATAAACCATCATTATCAATCACAAAGTGGTCAATTCTGTTGAGTGAGTCTCATTAATCAATACTCCGATGTAAAGGCCATATGCATACCATGTCGAATTATTAATCCACATTGACGATTGACATACAGAAAAACAGATTAACATGCAACACGTAACCAAAATCATATATTATTAATCCGCTATTTAGCCCATAATTACACCGTACAAAATTTTCCACATAATAAAGCCTCCATGCGTGGTTCCTTTTACTAAGCAGAATGTTTCTCAACACATTCTTACAAAAGAGACAGTAAAGATCGACCCAAAAATATAACTACCAAAACTTTCTGAACCCAGTTCAGTGTTCTTAATTTTTTGCAGGAAAAGAGAGATTCAATAACAATGGGTGCATAAAGTTGAACATGCTAATGGATGCTGGTCATTTCCACATCATATACCAGCCATGAACTTGGGGGTATGTTCTCACCAGTTCCTTTGTACCCCGAACTGCATCATCACCAAGACACCAACAATTAAATGCAAGAAAGTGAGTTTGTGAAATGACAAAACATTTTTGCATCATTGCATACCTCATTGATGGTGGAATGGTAAGTCTTCTTTTATCACCAACTCGCATACCTAAAAAATGTGAATACATGACATATCAAATAATGATATTAACTATTGGCAGGTTGATTAACAGGTCATACAAACCATTGGGCTAAACCCCAATGGCCACCGGTTCCCACTCTTTGGCCCAGGCGTGGGTTCGAATCTTGGCTAAGGCGTCCCTTGCCAATTCGAAGTGGGGAAATTTACCTTGGACACTGTAGCTCGCGACCGGGGGCTAGGTGGGTACTATGATAGTACATGGGGTCGGAGGGTCCCTATCCAATTACCCCTAGATAGAACTCCTATTTCCAGATAAAGTACTAAATACAACAAGAAAGTCCAACCCTCGGGGCAGGGTATGGGGGGAACAGTCATACCTTAGAAGTTATAACCAGAGTTCATGAATTCTAAGTTGTTCGTTTTTGTTTGTTTTTATATTAAATATGTTAGGATTCATAAGAAGGAAATTTACCTTTTGTGTGGTTTTGATTTATGGTTCTCTTACTGCCTAACCTGTTGTACTTGGACCTGTTCATAATTATCATGAATGCAGAAGAACATATTCATGTAGAGGTTGTGACTTAACTTGTTTACGTATAAATGGGTGGAGCCAGGTTATGTTTTATTTCTGAGATATCAGATGTGAGTAAAGTTTAAAAGAATGAAGTCAATAACTTATAAATGGGATTCTGAATCATTTTAAAAGTTAATATTATATTTCTTCAAAAAATTTAAATAATTTCGGATAAAAAAGTGTATTGGGTCAACTTGACCTAGAAGATTTACTTAATTCGGTCTGATGGCTGTTGCCCAACCAGCCGACCCACCCATTTTTCCACCTATAAATCATCATGTCATATCTTAGCAGACAGCTTTCAGCCTTTCATCATGAGTATAGCTGGTCCATAAAAATATATTTCTCTACGCTAATAATTTATATATCTTTTTGTGTACTTGATGAATACAGATCTTAGTGGAAGTCATTGACAATGGTGGTGGTTGTACAAGTGGTGTTCAAGAGAACGGCTTTGCTAAAAGCGAGACAGTGGCACTTGTCGAGCCTTCTAAGATAAACTATTCGACAACTGGCGGTTTCTCTGCGAGCAAGGGAGTGTCTAAGAACAACAATTCAGAGTCGTCACAGCTTCAGAGTTCGTCCCCTGCAATTAGAGACTCGGAAGATAAGACACATGTTTCTGTTGGTGTTAGTACACGGGGATCTTCTACTGGTCTAACCGGGTTGCTGAATTTTGGGAACACTTGCTTTATGAACAGTGCTATACAGTGTCTCGTTCATACACCAGAATTTGCTAGATATTTCAGAGAAGATTACCATCAAGAGATCAACTGGCATAACCCTCTAGGGATGGTGGTGAGTAAAGTTGGCAGTTTAATACATTTATATGAAAACAGGTTGATTTGGGTTGTGTATTTTATTGATGACAGGTCAACCAGATAAATTTTGAAAAAATCTATTATCCAGGAAGCAGTTCTAAAGCTTCGAAAAAGAAAGAAAAGGAAGTTTGTCTAATGACTATAAACTGTTGGAAGTTCACTCACATGCATAAAGCCTCTTGAATTTTTCAAAATATAAAATATCAAATATTTTAATGATATGACTGCTATTAGTATATTAAACACATAAATGATGAAAAGCCTTCAGTAAATGAATAATGGAATTATGGAAGTGTTGCCAGGTCAACCCAAACCGTTTTTACCCTAACCTAAGTTGACATGTTTTTCGACCTGCTGGACCTTTTTTCTGGTCACGTCTAGTGGTTAGTTTCAAATATTAAAGTAGTCAGCTGGCTTTCGCAGAACAGTGATTGGTTTGCATAATTTCTGGAACGTTATATGTAGGGTGAGCTAGCTCTAGCATTTGGTGAGTTACTTAGGAAGTTATGGGCACCAGGACGGACTCCTTTCGCTCCGAGGCAATTTAAAGCAAAACTTGCTCGTTTCGCACCACAATTTAGTGGATACAATCAGCATGATTCTCAGGTTTGTTGCGCCCCTTTGAACTGTAACGAAATTAGATTAGTATAGCTGATTAAACAAAGATACGGTGTATGTTTACCTCAGGAGCTTCTGGCATTTTTGCTTGATGGACTTCATGAAGATCTGAACCGTGTCAAACACAAACCTTATATCAAGTCCAAAGATGCTGATGGTCGACCTGATGAAGAAGTTGCTGATGAGTATTGGGCAAATCACATTGCTCGCAACGATTCAATAATTGTGGATGTCTGTCAAGTGAGTATTCTTTTCCATCTAAATGGAACAAAAGTATCATAAGATTAGTTACCTAAGCTGAAAGATCCTTTTTTAGAGGTGGTAAGATGGGCGACCTGGGTCTGTATTCTTTTCCTTTTTTTATCATATAATAATAGTTCATGTGTTAGCTATGGTAGTATTAATAGTTTGGTCATTCGAATCTTTAAATAAGTAGACCTACAAGGTTATATGCAATGGATTGAATGTCTCTGAGTGACTTTTAAACCCATTTGAGCCGCTCTTCTGTCAGCTATATTTCATCATCCTCTTTAAGATAAACTACAACCCAAATGGACCCATAAATCAATTGAAATTGCCACCTCTTGTTTTTATCTATGATTGGGCCTTGCTTGACCTTATTTGTTTATGTGTTTTCAACTTGTTTGCTAATTGTGCAACTTAGTTTGGTAGTTAGGCCTGATAGCTTCTTCTGATTTTTCCTCTGACAGGGCCAATATAAATCAACTTTGGTTTGTCCCGTATGCGAAAAGATTTCTGTAACATTTGACCCATTTATGTATCTTTCCTTGCCACTTCAATCGACCACTACCCGTACAATGACGGTGACGGTTTTTAGTTGTGACGGAAGTGCTCTGCCTGCTACTTGCACAGTGACTGTACCAAAACAGGGACGATTTAGGGACTTAATTCAAGCACTTAGCAATACTTGTGGGTTAAAGTACAATGAAAAAGTTTTTATAGTGGAGGTGAACATTTTAATTGATCATTGTTTACTGATAATAAGAGTATATAAATGAGGTGATCACCTTAATTTTTCACTTTACTGATTAACCACTTACTAATTAATCATTTATCTGCCACAGATACGAAATCACTTGATTCACCGGTTTTTAGAAGATCCTCTCATGTCATTATCTTCTATAAAAGATGATGACCACCTTAGCGCTTATAAGATTCCGAAGTCTATGAAAAATATAAAATTTCTTCAGTTAATACACCGCCGGGAAGAGCTGTAAGTTATCTTGATCAATAATTGGAATATGGGTCGATTTTAGCGATATCCAAACTTACCATCAAACTCACACAAGTTCTATTTGTAAAGAAAAAATTATATCTGATGCAGACATGTACAAATTACCACTCATAATTACAATTTATCGTTTTATGTGAAGGAAGAAATAGTGAGTTTTATGGCAAGTTTGATGGTCGCTGTATATGTACTTTTAAAATTTGTATATATTTGTTTTGGAGTTGATAAATAATTTTGCTGCTGATATTTTGTAGCATATTCTTATCAGTAATAATTACTATGAAAAAAGCATTTCTAGTATACACCACGATACTCTCTTTCTTTTTGATATTTCGAATATACAAGAAAGCATTCAATAATTTTATTTTTTCAAGTTTACACCCTTGATTTGACTTCATTATGTTCCATCATTTGAAGGGTTTATCTTGTTTTTACTGCTAATAGTTTATGTCGGTTCTCTCTTTTTTTTTTCGCCAATGTAAGGGAGACTGGAAATGCCCGGGGCACCACAGGATGGAAAGCATATGGAACCCCACTTGTTTTTCCCATTTCTTGTGACGCAACTATTACAAGAGGCGATATACAATTAATAGTTCACACAATGCTCTCTCCCATGCTAAAAAGCGAGCCGAGCCATTCTGATAAGGCTGATACTAACGCAACATCATTAGAAGCGGATCTGAAGAATGCTAGTATTGAAGCAGATTCAACTTCTAATGAGAATAGCGATTCCAAGAGGACGCCATTAAAACTTCCTTTAAAGTTGGTTGATGGGAACAATGCATGTATTGATCTTTCAATCGGAGAAGAGAGAACTGTAAGATTACCATCAACATCAATGTCAGTTTTGCTTTTTATTGATTGGTCGCCGAAGCTTTTGAATAGGTACGAGACACATTACCTAGAAAAGTTACCAGAAGTTCACAAATATGGACACACGAAGAAAAGGACAGAACCTTTATCTTTGTATGCATGTTTGGAAGCTTTCTTACGTGAGGAGCCATTGGTACCTGAAGACATGTGGTAAGCTTCTCACATAATATAGCTTTCCATAGAGGTGCAAAAATGGTTGGTTGAGTAAATGTGTTTGTTCTATTTCTGTTCAGGTCAAAACACGTCGGATCTGATGAGTAGAATCGAAACACTATTTTTGCACCGTTAAAGAGCTTCTTTTTAATAAAATTTTAGTTCCTCGCATATGGTTACAAAATACTCATTGGGATATTTTGAAAGTTTCCTAGGTTTTCCTTTTGACTAGCTTTTTTTGATTTGGTCCATTGGACCTGTTCGAAATAAAACAGAACCCGGATCAAACTATTCATAGGGTCAAATCACCACTTCCAGTGGTCTAATATATCTTGTGCTTGATATCCAAATGTTTACATTTTCTTTGTGGCATGCATTAAGATTTTCAAATTTACCATTTGTCACATGAGCAAGAAATTTTACCTGCTTGGGTTCGTTATTAATTGTGGTGTTCTTATTCTCGACCTATTGTTGGTGAAGGTTTTGCCCTCGATGCAAAGAGCGAAGGCAAGCGAGTAAAAAGTTGGATCTTTGGAGGCTTCCTGAAGTGCTTGTGATCCATTTGAAAAGATTTTCATATAGCAGATCCATGAAGCATAAGCTAGAAACATTTGTCAACTTTCCTATTCATGATTTCGACTTGACGAATTACATTGCAAACAAAAACAACTCAATACGTCAAGTATATGAACTTTATGCCTTAACCAATCATTATGGCAGCATGGGAAGTGGCCACTATACTGCACATATCAAGGTCAGTTCGTAAACCTGAAAATTTCAATCTTTGTTAGCTCTTGTTCTAATTCCTATGCTCCAGTTATTACCCATTACCAGTTTTGACTTGTAAACCAACCCACCCATCTTGCTATCTCTAATATGGAGATTCACAAATTGTCTAAGAAAAGGGTCATGATAAAGGGGTGACACTTTTATATATTAGACTTTTTTGTCATTTTTTTTCCTTTTTTAAAAAAATATAGGAGCTGATCTTTTGTCGATGTATGTGGTACTAAATTTAATAATGTAAACAATCATATCCGATCAAGATTGATACAGCTATTGTGTTCAGTTTTTGGTAATAGCTAGAGGCAACTAAATATGCAGGTCGGGTAGCATATCAAATTGGATAACTTAACTAACTTTTTAAGTGCAGGTGAATACAATCTGGGCCTTGTTGGCTGACTACAGATACATTATTTATCTAACATTTCTTACTGGTAAATACGAGTACAAAATGATATATTTAATAAAGCCGTATGGATATTTGTTTGCATCTGAATACATTTTGGATGACTTGCTACCCTTTCTTCTATTTGACTTGATGTCTTCAACCTATATTCTTGAGTTCAACACATTTGACCCGTTAGACTTGATATGACATAACGGAAGTTAAAGTTGCATTATCGAGTCCTAGTATTAGTTTGCAGTACTACTGAATTAAAGTTCACTTTTGATCAGTTTCGTTATTCTCATACAGTTGATTGAGGAAAATCGGTGGTACAACTTTGATGACAGCCACATATCTCTGATTAATGAAGATGATGTGAAGTCAAATGCTGCTTATGTGCTATTTTACAGGAGAGTGAGAACCGAAGATGCAACTGCCAACAATGGATCTCAACCCTCTGCAGGTCGTAACTAATCCTTGCACAAGTAACCTCAATACATTCGTATACATTGATAAGCAGGAAGTATGTGCACAAGACTCGACAAATACTCTGAAGTCCTGAATGAAATTACAAATTCTAAACTTTTAGTCTCTTGATCTTCATATACATACACATCATGTGGTATGTTTTAATTTTATGCATCTCGTCAGCGTTTCAGATAACAACAACTTCTAAATAGCTGTATTCTAGTTAAACAATCCTGGCTACATTGACTAATGACTGATAATTTATTTAGCTATCTTGAGAAAAAAAAAAGTTTAACTCATGATTTTATACCTCATTATTTCAGATTTTCAAGATTTCTTTCTTTTTCTTCCAATCGTATTATAAAAAACTTGTTATCCAATATGTTTTTTATGCATTTATATCTAACGTGTTATATACCTCATATTAAATTAAACATAACATTGATTTTTCAGATATATATTTTTTAAAGAAATAATGCATTTCAACATATTATTGTAGTGAAAATTTGTGGAAATTTAGAAAAGATGAATATGTGGCCACAATTACAAATGTGATCTGATATCGACTTGCGGTCACAACTTCTCCTTTACGACACTTTCAATAAAGTTTTTTGATTTATGTGTTTTTTTTTTCTTAGAAAGAAAGTCGATCGATTTTTTGTGTTGGCCAAAATTTGATTTCCAACCAAAAGACACTTTCATTTTTGTGGCTGTGTATTTTCAGTGGAACAAGCTGTCCTATGATTAATTTAGAATTTTATTTCTGTTCATTTTAAAGTTAACTTAATAAAAAAAAAAATTGATTGGAAATTTTATGGGACAAATTATAGCAAGGTTTAGGGTAAAAGAAGATCAATTAAAATTAGAATTGGTTGATCAGGGTAGAATGTTTTCCCATCCTGAAAGTTTCAATAGGCATTGACATTCGATTACCAGAGAAAAACTAATAACTAACAACTATGAGTAAAAAATATATACATAGTACCTCTATATATAACAACTTTAAACGAATTGTTATAATGTGTATCGAATTTCAATTAATGAATTTTAAATCCCGGATATTGTATGTACTTGGCTAATAAAATCTTGCAAACTTATAATGTGGCATTGAATGTGGTAACTTATATGGTTGTTACATATACCTGGATAAATACAATAACCAGATTTGCAAGATCATTAACATATAATACACATGATTTAAGTTTAATACACATTATAACAAATTGTGTAACGTTATAAAAAAAAACCTTACTTACGACAACACTTCTTTTAAGCGAGATAGAAGGATCAGGGTTATAGTCTTATATAGATATTTTAATATAGTTGTAATTGTGTCCAAAAAATTTATGAGATGAGTTACTATTATATTCAAAATCGTATTCAGTTGCCAATATATTTATGTTGCATAGATGATGATTTATCTTGAATAATTTTATAACAAAATATTCACTTATAAATAAATTGTATCGTGTACAAATTGATATGAATGGTTGAGCTATGCCATATTAATAAAAGAAAATGTGATTAGTAATTGTAAGTATCTTTTGATAGCAATTAGTATGCATGTTTAGGAACTAAATAACGAAATTTAGGGAGTAAATTTGGACAGACTGACCATTTTTATATTCATTAACATGACTAATATTGTACATTTTATGATTATCTGATGGAATGTTTTATTTTTCTTTTGTAAATGAAAAGTTGGCAATCGAAAATAGATGATGTAATAGGTTACCAACTAGTTAAAAAGAAGGGAAAAAGTTGCACATTGCTTTATCTTACGCTACTTGGAGATTGGTAAATTCCTTTTCCATCATGATATCTCCTTAGAATTATGCTATTAATTCTTATAATTCTACGACGTGTCAGTGTCATGTTGTTGTGATGATTAGTAATTTGTTTTTTTAACAGTAAATTTGAACTCAACGGCATGTTTATCCATATAATCAATTATTTTAGCAGTATATTTGAGCTCATCGGCTAATCAATTTTTATTTTGAAAGAGCCATTAAATTATAAGATTGTAAAACATTAAAATCAAAATAAGCATTTTAACCCATGCTTACAAATATTAATCACTCATTCCACTAAATGCTTAGCCAAAGTCAACCACTTCATAGTATATATTATATAACTATATATAAGCTTGTGGAGAAACCATCATTACCATTTATACCATTGCCCTCCTTTTCATTTTCTATATATGAAATAGAAAAGGAGAGAAATATGAAGGAAAAAACACCAATCATGAAAATATTCTCAAACTTTCATATTTGGTTAGTTTTAGGTTGTTTTCATGTAATCCATTCACAAATACTTCAAGACTCATCATGTACAAGTTCAAATGATGTTGGGATTCTTAATTCTCAAATCCTTTTTGATACAACTTCTCTCATTTGCTCCAATGTTTGGTCCTCTGAAGGCTTCATTCTAAGAGTAAGTCATGCTCATTTTTAATAATCCATGGCTTTATAAAATATTCAATAACTTATAATTGTATAAACAGAACATATTTTTCTATATTTGATGTTAAAATGTATATATACGTACAATAACTAATATATGTCTCTCTGTTTCCTAGTGTGGTAATTTTCTGATTATCATAGTAAAAGAATGTGATTTCGTAGCTAGTGTTGACAGTTCAATTCAGAAATTAGAAGAAAATAAAAAGAACTCGATTTACTTATGTTATATTCCAGAAAATAATACAGTTTCATATAATACAGAAATTTGTACTTTGACTCCTATTTTTGCAAATAAATAGTTAGTTCTATAGCATAACAAAAATACTTTTATAGTTATATACTTATATCATGCACACTAAAAACTTTTCGATGAAGCTTACGAATAACTCTTGCAACCTTTCTATAGGCAGAAAAATTCGCATCGCATGAAAAAAAAATCATGGAAAATAATCTATTACATTAAAAACTTTTATTCGATAAGCATACGGTTTAAAGGGAAAACTAATCATCATAGCTTACTTTTCATTTATATAATATGACGTAAAATTTATTATTGTTTATCGTTTAATACATGTTTAAAATGTGTTTTTAACTTGGAATGTTTTTATCTTCCATTATATATATTTACATATACCAAAGTGGTAAATTACGATGTCGTAGGTATATCCTAAAGTACTTTTAGTCATGTGTCATCCACATGTCATGTGCCACTCACAAAAGCTGCCACGTGAACAAAAGTGTTTAACAGATATATACATACACGATAGTAATTTATTACTCCTTTATACCCCTCAATTTAAGAAAGAATTAGAAAAATTTAGATAAAAAAATATTAAATTGCCTTTACTAAACACCCCATATAAATAGGGTTACTAAAGATTATCAAATTTGCCCCTAATAAATTAATTTACACTTTAAACCTTTATCTTGCTAATTTACACTTTAAGTCCTTATCTTTTAAAATATTTCCACTATAAACCATTATATCAATTTACCCGGTTACACCATTCGACACCAATTGTCGATGTTATCAACACCCGTCATCGAAACCACTAAACCACCGTCGCCGCCGCCGCATTACGCGGGTAGAATGCTAGTATATTTGGAAAAAAAACGAATATAGAATTATAGAAATGTTTAAAATCGGATACACAGAATATAAGTTCAATACGAACTTACTTAGGTAAAAAGTATATCCAATAGTGGACAATTAGGTAAAAGTAAGAGTTATACGTTGTAAAAATCAAATTCACATTCGGCCTAATTAAAGAGTTTGGTCTAGTTATAGTTCGCGCAGACAATTGTGTACACTAGTAACGGAGTACGTTAAGATTTTCATTATGAGGTCATTGAACAATTTTCATAATAAAATATAATTAAGCTATAAAATTAAATTACAATAGTTTATAGTTATCAATTATTGTTATGACAATTTTTAATCACTACATAGCTCCGTCGGACCGTCACCACTATACTTAAGTTATTATAGACTTTATAGTCAAAGAGTTTAAACACTATAAAATAATATAAGCACAATTCTTTTAGTAATAATATCAATAAGCACACATATTTTTCAATTTTTCATTTCAACTCTCGTGTTTGTTGTATCTTAGGTAGTTAGGTTTAACCATTGTCTATATTAAACATAAAGCTTATTAGTTTAATAACAATTATTTTTGAATGGCATTAGTTTAATAACATTTATATATAAAAGAGAAAGAGAATATGAGACTGTTAGACACCCAAATTGAATAACAACATCTCATATATCAATTTGAATACATAAGAAACATGAGAACCTAATCATTTATTTGTAATTATCATGAGAGAGATTTTTCACCCAAGTTTAATGTTGTTGAGTGACTAACAACCTCATATCACTTTAATTTTCCCAATATACAAATGACTTATAATCTACTTTAAGAAATTAACTTTAAAGTGTGAAAATATGATGCATTTTTTGCTTACACACATGTTATATAAGTTAATTTTAATTTAAAAAATTGACTAACAAAAAACATACGATCATATTGAATTTATTGCTAAAACAAAATCCAACACTAATAAATGTAATGAATAAGAAAATAAACATATTATGTCTCACAAAGTTGATATACTCCTAGCTAGCATCTTGTGTGCGTATGGAATTTTCTTTTGTCTCATTCGTTATACATGGCTCAAGTTTTTTTTAATCCATTTTTTAGTATTCAAAAGTATAAACATCGAATAAATCTAGTATATTATATTTAGTTTAATTTCTCGGTTGTACGTAATACCTTTTAATTTTACTGCCAGCATATATATTATTAGTTGGAAATTTAATATAATTGTTTTTTGCTCTAAATAATTAAAAGTAACATTCAATGTCATCTTCTATGGATTTTTGCTCCAATACGGTGTATAAGGAGGTTGAAATATAGACATATTAACCTCTAGCAAAGGTAGAAGTTGCTTTCACTTGCTACCAAAGGTAGAAAAAGACCACAAACCTTGCTGTGCACGATGATCAAACTCATGACCTCTGTCTTTTTGCTGTAAAAATAACAATTAAAATATTCAAATATAATAAAATGTATTTAAACGTAAACCAATTATTATTCAATAATACTAATTAATTTTTAAAATGTTTATAAATAACTTACTTATGTTATCGAAGAAGCTAGTTTATATTATTAATTTGCATGTTATAGGCGTCACAAGCTGGGCCAAATCTATGGAGCTTCGTTTTATCAGCACCCAACTCCAACTCATATGTAGCTATCGGTTTTTCGCCCAACGGTGGAATGGTTGGGTCTACCGCTCTTGTTGGTTGGGTGGCTAGTGACGGTTCCGCCACCATGAAAAGATATTTCCTTGGTGGAAAAACACCTAGCCAAGTGTTGGTAGATCAAGGAAATTTGCAAGTATTGCAAAACACATCTTCTACTATATCTTTTTCGTCGCGGTTGTATTTAGCATTTCAGTTAGTCACTTATCAACCGAGCCAACAATTAGTTTTGGCGGTTGGTAGCAGCAATAATCAACCTCCTATACCTCCAAGTTTTCGTCTCACAGCTCATCGCAACCAGATCACTGTTTCCATCAATTATGCCTCAGGTCAGTCGTATAGAAATTCTTTTAATAGCAAAGTTTTATTAACACACTAAAAATACCACGACCTCAAAAAACTTTATTAATGCACTTAGGTCACTTGTATACGGTGGCCCGTGACGGAGCCAAATTTTTTATTATGGGGGTCGTCAAACAGTTTTTATGATACTGATAAGTCTGGGGTTGACAATCATTTTAAAACTGAATAAATACTTAGATATATTATTAGAATTATAAAATTTTATAAAAATTATACGGTTGTCATGACCACCCTTAACCACTTTATAACTCCTCCATGGCTTATATATGGAATTTTTTTATAGAATGTTTATCTACCATTAAAGAAAAGATAAATAATGTTTAGTGCCTATAGTACGTGAGGTGATGTAATCCAAAAAGAAAAGGTACATGTGTAATTCCTTTACTTTCGAAAAATGATTTTATCTGCATTACTAACTACTTGAAGAATTTTAAAAGTGCTTAAACCACTAGGTAATAGCCTAGTGGCCAGGGGTATTTCACTAAACCTGTTATGTGGGGCCCCGGGGGAGTTTACTCCAAGGTCTCAAGTTCGAGTCTTGGTAGGTTCTCTTCGACGGTATTTTCCAATTAAGGAGGTGGTATGGTGAGAAA
>JANDBE010000028.1:17329853-17342037 GCA_024320915.1 Erigeron philadelphicus
ATGTATGCTTGGGACCAACTAGTTTAATTTTGTGTATATGGCAATTGACGTTGATATCGTGGACACATATATATATATATAGTGCTTAGACCCCGTGCGATGCACGGGCAACCGTAAATTATTTTATCTAATTTTATTTGAAGAATGTACCGATATCAAATAATTTGAGACTTTGAGTGTGTAGTCATGATAGAGTGGTGTGTTTGGACAACATCTAGTTGAGATTTCAGTCCCTGTCCGGTTTATGAGATAGTACTAAATTCCAAAATGACTTTTTTACACAGACTTCATTTATAGTGGTAATTCCGCGTATAACATGTTCGCCGGCAATCGTTTTAAACTCAAACGATCAACAACTTGCATTTCTAGATCTAAAGGTTTGGACATTTGGTTAATACATTAACTTGACCAAAGACCACCAATGAAAAAAATTATAACCATATAGTAATAACATGTATTTCGATTCGTTATTTCTTCTAATAGTCTTTATAAACTACCCAGACCAATATGTCACTTACTATATTTGGCATTTTAAATCAATATGTTATGTATTACACCAATAAGTTTATGTGTGTTCAATTGACCAAGAAAAACTTGAATCTAACCTAACAGAGTCCATCCCAACAATTACCAAAGATCCCAATAAATATTTCTGAAGCATGGTTAATGTTAGTAACTTTTCGTAGATTTGTCATTGGGATACTATCCTATAAAGTATAAAATTTGATGTTTAATGTGATAATGGAACCATGGCCATAGTGACATGTGCGACTGAATTTTATTCAAACTTCTTAGTCAACTGGCTTGCACTTACACCCCTTGTCTGATTTCCCAAGATGATAAATTTATGAATCTAATTGAAATTGGGCCGAAAGTAAATGTGAATTCACTAATAAATATATACCTGATTTGGATTTAAAACAACAGTGTTAACATCAACACACTTTCATCATCTATTTAACCAAAGATTAAAAACTCACAAAAACCAGTTAATTTGTTTTAAAGTGCAGATCTAAACACCTCCGAAAAGAAATAAACAAATTAAGCACCAACTTTCGTTACGAAAAAGCAATAACATTCTAGCCATATAAACTATAAAATACCTCAATTGATCATCTTAAACATTTGAGATTGATATTGATTTTTGAAAAGTCTGTACAGATTAACCCATCAACATTATCATAAATTAGGAATATAAAACATAACAAAGTTATGAACTTGAAAAGCTAATAACAAAGTTTGAATGAATCTATTGCATATCTTTCATAAAAGTATAAAACAGTTGGTGACCAATAGAAAAAATAATTAAAATGAAGTATCAAAATATAAGTAATCTATATATATATAAAAGTTTTATGGAAGTTGTTCTTTGGCACTTCATAATTAGGGTATTTAATGGGGGTAATATACAAGAATTTACCATAGAAGTTAATAAGCTTATACACACAAATTAGGAGTTACTAAAGTAGAATAAAGGAATTAACCATAGAAGTTACTACATGAATTTACCCATTAGAGGGTTAAAATCGACGAGTTTGCAAAGTACGCGGGTGTAGCTGGATACAATTTACCCCATTTGGAAATATAATGTTCGGAAATTATTGCTTTATTAAATGAGTACATCTTTAACTGCAAGTGTTGGTTTCGTATGCGTATACTATTTATTTATTGATGGTGATTTGAAGAGGCAATCATCACTTATTTCTATATCTCTGTCAACAATTTTTTTTTTTACTTATAAAAAGAATTTGTATTCAACAACCATTTAGTCCTCATCCCTCTTCCCCCTTTTAGATTTTGTGTGTATATGTTTTGGTTAATTCAGATCTTATTATCTAATCGGTTATGGCTTTTGTTTGTTTATATGACCGTCCTGCAGGTTTTCAACTCGGCTTCAAGCTTTTGTTTCGTTCTTCATCATGGTTTCCTAAACCTCCAGCGAAAGGGACAAGTTGTTATATGAGGTTACTGAGTTCATTAGATCCTTTAAATTTTGATTTTCTGCTATGTGATATATAATAAAGTATAAATGCGTTTATTACCTCTTGCTGGTCAATTCTAGGATGAGAACTGACATCGGCATTGAGCTAAGGTTGGCAGCGCGAAATTTTCTTTCATATCTATTTTTGCAGGCTTTAGACCTTTATTGAAGGCATGGGATGTTTTTTAGTAAGTTTTATGGTTTGTGTTGGATATATATACATCAATTCTTTGATTGATTTATAATTCACTGCTCACGATGGTAGGGCATAAAGTTATAGTTATTAAACTTATTTGCCTCATCTTTTTTAAATCCATAACAAATATCTGAATTTTGATAACTATTAGTGTTATATAGTCTACCTTCGTTCTTACATGTTTATTACAACTATTTATGTGATATTGTGTTCTTTTAGTTTAAATTATGAGCTTTTCTACATTCGGTATAGTTTGTAGTTATAAAATGTTGGTTAATGGGGGTGTTGGTTTCCATTAGAAAGGAGGGTAGGGAAGTGAGAGATAATCACTTTTGAATCAAATTAGTGCATTCAAGTTACATAGTGAAGAACTGAAAAATGCAGGAAGAAGTAATAATAATAGTGTGGGAAGCTGTTGAGGATGTTGAAGAAAGAGGTGGATTAAAATGCGAAGACTGTGTCAAGTGCTTATCCATTGCTATTTGATTGTCGAGGCTGATTTTGCCGTTGCGGGTGAATATGCCGAAGAACAGATCATTAGAATTATGGATCAGGTAAAGGCATAGGAGGTCCAGAATGAGGTGTTGATAGTAAACAGTGGACAATATACTCCAATTGCCATTGATTTGTTTGTCAAGGTCTGTGTTACTGAAAAATATCTTCGTCTTTATTTGTGGATGGTATAAAGGATGATCTCTGAGGCTTTTAGTTTTATTGTTTTGTTTACAGATCAAAATATTAAAACATAGTGGGGACTTTGGCTCTGTTGTCGCATTGGCAGATGAAGCTAGGTACATGGATTCTGTAGATCGATATATAAATAGTCATTGTGTCAAGCGATTGTCGCAGACTCATAAGGTTAACACCACCTTAAAACATGTTATTATATTTTTGTCACTTTATACATTTGTGTATGCTGCTTAATTAAATGGTGTGACTCTTTTTACTTCTTTAAAGTTTTACATATATGGCCCACATGTTACATTATTTTTATAGGTTCCACTTGCAGAGAAGACATATGTATTGATCACAAACGATGACAGTCAACACAATAACCTTCATGGTTAGTATTAGAAAATATAAACCAGTAATGAAACATGTTAAAGGGATATATATATATATATATATCGAAATTACACCCTCTATTTACTACCTTCATCTATGGCTGTATGTAATTTAATATACTTTTATGTCTATTAAATATAAGTCGATTCATTATTTGTAAGAATGTGAAGTGTGGTTGTTAAAGTATGATGAATATCGAATGCTTTAAGAAAAACTTAAAGAAAATGTTGGTATATATACACAGACTTACATGTGTGGATACTATAATCATATTCGGCACAGTGCTTTTGTAATTATAGAAATATTTGGACAAAGGTGGTTCTGGCCAACACTACCCCCCAGTCTACTTTGACGTGAACAATTATTCTTATTTTATGAAACTGGATCATAGCTGGATTGTTATTCCTTAGTAATCAAATATATAAGCAAAATATTCCCCTATTATATATAAGTATTATTGCTAATTAGTAATTACTAATTTGTTTGATGTGAATATGCGCATAATAATATTGCCCATGTCAAAAGATTTTAGCTGTAATATTGGTCTAATCGAGTCTTCTCTTTTCTAGGACTCATTACTTATCTAGGTTCGTTTTGATCATTGGTCTAATCAAGTCTTTTTTCGTTTTGATTTGCTTCAAAGTTTGAAATACTCTGCTCATGTCTTGCTACATAAAACTTTTTTTTACAGTAAATTATTCGATGGTTCCTATGGACTGTTATTCAAATCTGTTGTTACTCACCCCATTAGTTTGGATAACATATTGAAACGCATAAGGTTAGTTAAATGTGTTAAAGGGTTTCGTTGTCCCTTTCATGCTCGGTCACAGGTGATTATTTCTTACTTTTCTTTTCTTTTAGTATACTCTATTCATAAATGCTTGAATTTAAAAGGTGTCAAGTTTTTTAGCAAAAGTGAATATACTATTTGTATTATTTTGTTATGGAATAAACTATAAAGTGGATACTTTGACGGAATTCATTACGCCTGTGCGATGTTTTGAATGATTGTTTGAAAAAAGGTGTCTCAATATGTTGTTATCAAGGCAAAAATGCACATGGTCTGTCTTCTTTTTCTCTTTTCTTTTTTGGCGTCCTTGTGACTTCTAAGTTGGCATCGTTTGATTTTTTTGAGGTGATTAAGTTTATATTTGTTGTGGTTGTGCATCTTGGATTTTAGATTTGCCCTTACTGTCCTACGTTTAGGAAATGTTACATCTGATAAACATAGTTCTTTATGCAATGTAATGGTGGAAGCTTTCAAGTTGGATACTCTCCAAAGGCTTTGCTCATCATTGGAACCAAAGTTGGCTTACCTGTCTATCAATAGGACAAAATATTCTACAGAGGTTATAGTTTAAATGTTCTGCAGGTCAAACGGGTCAAATGGGTGGTAGAGGTAACAATTTTAGATGTTTTGCAGGCCAAATAGGTCAAAGATGCCCAACGATTACACCATATTGATAATTTAGGCTGTCTGGATATTTTTGACCCAACTGAATAACCACCTGCAAGCACTGTTACATATGCTATATTATTTGTTATTATTTCACTAAAATGATAAATATATAAATATATATATACATATATATATATATATATATCTTTTTATTAATAAAGTGATTCAAGATGTTGGAATCATCATAGATGTTCGGTGTTGATCGTGCCCTTCTGTTTGTAAAATACACGTTTCAGTAGTACGAATATTATTCAAAGGAGAGGTTTATTTGGCCGCGGTGATGGAGATCAAGGGATTAAAAGTTTGTCAAAGGTTTATGAGTAGAAGTGTATCATGGGGTAAGTTTCTTATTTATTTAAAGCCATTGGCATTGTTGTTTTTACTTCAGTTCTATGTTAAATTATTGCCTAACATGCGAGCCAAATGCCTACGTGCTGCAAATAGCTAGAAATGTATGTCTCGGGAAAAGTGGATTGGTAAAATTCGATAAGTCCTATTTCCATTTATGCCGTTTAAAAAAAAGGCTGTCGGGTTTGTTGAATTATGGGTCATGTTGGATTTGAGGGTATCTGGTCCACCCACCTTTAGTATTGACTGAAATGGGTCTGTCGGGTCATTTTGGTGTCTAATACTTGCATGTTTACACATTGAAATTTATAAAAGTAATGTGATTAAATTTTGCCAAGTGGGCACCGTCCTGAATACATGTCAACTCATCTACAGGATTTCCTGCAATTATATAGGGTATCAACTCCTATGCTACTCGGGTTACTTGATCTGCTGTTGTAAGCAATGGGGTGACCCCTCCTTGGCCAGTATTGAAGTGGACTCATGCTTGGCCCCGAGCAGTTGGCGCAAGCTTTTTGTTGTGGCGGGTAAGTCCATATGGTTGAAGAAAATTGAATCTTTGATGGTGCATTAATGGAGGATGTGTTTTTGGATAGACAAAGATCACCGTAACCCACCTATGAAAGTTTATGGCGAGGTTTTTTGCACATGTCCATTTGTTACATTATTAGATTATTAGATTCTTATTATACAAAACATCTCTCAAGTGTCTCTCATTTAAAGACACCATTTTGGATCTTCTTATTTATATTTCCTTGAACTAAAGAAAAAAACCAATTAACTTATTCTATTAACATTTATTGATGCTAAACAGTAAAATCCTTTCGTCAAATAAACATGACATTAGCTACTCGATATTTTCCATGATAAAAGTTGATTTATACCCAATTATGCATACAATGTTCTTACATCAATTGACTTAGCCCACCAAAACAACAAAAATTAACCTGCCTGGAATCTATGGCAACATAAGTCGGCCAACATTCAACGAATAGAAGCCCAACAAAAGAAAATAAACATTGCCAATCTTTATCCTGAATCATTGTCCAAAAATAAAAAAAAACACTAATTAGCCCAATAACCAGCTCTCTTACAACCATACCACGACACTCGAAAATAAACGTTAATCTCAACCGCTTACCAAACCGTGCAACGCACAGGTCTTCACTCTAGTTAATAATAACAATAATAAGTAGAATTTGATGTGGAAGGATCCATTATTATAATAAGAAGATTGTATCGCATTTGATCATTTATCATATATAAAAATAAAAATAGGTAAATAAAAGATATGGAATATATTGAAGTGAAAATGGATCTGAAGTGAAAATAGGTAATATGATTACAATTTGTGATATACATGTCACAAGATTGTAAGAGGTTTCTCTAATCATTTTTAAAATTTCTAATTATCATAAAAGAAAACAAACATTAACTTCTCAAACTAATTAACATCACTTCTCAACGCACCCAGGTTTCATGCCTCAATGGAAAACATCATATGTATGTAAGAAAGCAATAAATAAAGTTTCTCTAAAAAACATTAATTGGGTAATTTTTTTCTTTTCTGAAGGGAATTCAAATAGCATACGTAAAAGTTAAAAAAAGCCCATCAATAAATTCATTCAAAATCACCAAAAAAATTTAGTAAATGAAAGGTACCTTGGAAGCATTTGATGCCTTTGATCCAAAACTGGATCCATAATTTGGATAAGTTCGAACATCATAAAAAAAGAGTGAGGACGGCAAAATACAAATCTTGGACACGATACATCCTATAGATTCATCCATGAAAGATGATGTTGGATGTGAGAAAGGAAATCCGTTTTATTTTTATTTGAGAAAGGCGGTTTATATTTTTGGATTAAAAATTGAATGGAAGTGGCCTTATATAGACATTGACACGCAACTACACAAAGAAGTAACCGCCACAGACAATACACGAACAGTTACACTTTCAAATTTTCGAAAATTTGAACTTCTTAAAAGATAACTAATCCGTAGACCTTCTATGGAGCAATATTGTAAGGATTTTTGGCCATTCTTGCAATTTTAAGCATGACACATAAACAATAACTAACAAATTTTGAAGAGAGATTTATATAATATACGGATTGTATATATACACTGATATTAAATCTAGATACATACATACATATATAAATATGAATATGATATAGCAGGATTTAATAAATACTATATAAATAAAAATAGAGGTGATATAGATTCCTACATGGCTCGGTCAACAATTCAACAAACGGAGTACGTGGCAAGGTGACATGGCATCAAAATTCAACGGTCAAACAAAAACACGCACAAAACCAGTCAAACAAAACCAGATAGTGGTTTTGGTACCCGTAATAGATCGCGTTTGCACACACTTGGATTAAATTAAAGGGAGTTTATCGTTGATACCTTTCTTAGGAAATTTTGTCAAGTATGATACCTTTAAAACTAATTTGCCCATTTTAAAAGTGCTTAAACTATTCCCTTGTTTATGTTAGATAGTCTTTTCCCTACCTAAAAATACGTGTGATACTTACTAACCTATATGGCTATATATTGACGGGTTAAATGAGCAGTCTTGCTAGATAATTAAGTTATCCGAAAGAAATAATTAATGAATTGACCAAAGACTACTATTCTAGCATCACAATCATCATATATACCGACGGTCTCTAATGTTAGTCGAAATAATGTCGGCTTAAGATTTTTAGGGGCCTTAAGCGAGATTAATTTTAGGAGCCCATTTCATTAGCATATAAATTAAAATAAACCAAAAATACAGAAAAAAGTAGCTTGACTTATGTTATTGAACTACTCATAATAAAAAGATATAAATGTTGATGAAAAACCAACAAGGGTGTTATTGCAATTCAAATTATATAATAGTATTTAACCCAAAACCAAATATTAAGTCTAGCTACAAAATATGAAAGCCTTAAATTTTCGGAGGCCTAAAATGACCGCCTAAATTCATAATACTGTTTAGGCACCTATGAGTCGAATGATAGATTTCCCAAAAACAGGTATAATAATATGAATTAAATTATTATAAGACAACAATCGTTAATTTATCTTCACGTATTTGTCTATTATCAACAAAAAGTTTTATGTGGAGTTGTTGATTGCTGACTCAAAATGTTGTTTTGGTCCCAGTTCACTTTCAACCTAACATTCTTCCTTTTAAGATTAATCAATTATCTAAACATTTCTGTAAACGATGAATTGTCAATAATATATATTATTATCATATATAAAAAGTAATATTTTATATATGAAATAATCAAATTTTGAACTTACTATCAAATAGTATAACTTTTATTCGTGTAATTATTTATTATTAACGATCCTAATTAAGAGGAGTTACCTTTGTGTAATACGGAGTATCAACTTCTAAAAAGACCGGATCTTAGCTGATATCAGATCATCACATACATATTTAGAGTGTATTATGGTACTAACAAAATAACAATTTTTATTTTTATTAATAAGAAAATAGAATGAAATTTTCATTGGTAAAAAACACTCAAAATTTAAATAAAGCTTTTATCTGTTTTCTATTCTCAAGTTGGAAAATGGATTCTTTTTGTTCCAGAAATAGATTGAAATATATTTTTAAAAATATCCAGGTACATGAAAATGTATATTTTCATATTGGTGGTGGTTTTTAGTAACAACAAGGTTGGATAAATAATGGTTAACATCATTACATTTGTAAACAGAGATCAAGATTCTATCATCATGTTTAATAAGGTTAAAGGTCTTGTTCTATCTTAAATATAATCTGAAAGCAACCTCTCTAAAGTCTAAACTATTGTGGTAGAGGTAGGATTGTGTACATCTCAACCTCCTCCATAAACTGTCAAAATATTATGACTAAAAAACTCTAAGAGAAGGACATTGAGTGTTTACTCATATTGGTGGTGGTTTTTAGAGGTTATGGTCACCAGCGGTGGTGTTGATGGGGATTTATTTAGTTAAGAGAGAAAAGATGGGATGTATGTTAATAGACAAATAGAAAGGATGAAAAAGAATGACATCATGTTATGCAGGTAAGGAGCTTAATAAGTCGAATCTAACCAACGTATGATCGATGGTGACTTAAAAGACCAAGAAAGTACATTTATATGCTAGGATAACCGCCTTAGTTACCATCGGAGTATGCAGTGAGACGATAAGAGTGAGAGATATAACCATAGATTAGATATGTTGAGATTACAAAAGGAGCAAGATGTAGCTCCTATGGATCATGTGCTTGAAGTTTAAAAAGTAACACGTTTTCTCTACCGTGACAACCAAATACGTTGTCATGTCATCTACTACTTTATCAAAACGAAATCACGCTAGCGTTTACAAGTTAAGAGTCTATGTGCATACCATAGGGAGAGTCGAAGTCTCCTACTGTATTGTTGTTTCAATTTTCGGAACTACAAGCTCTTAAATTCAGAGGGGCTAATTATGTGAAAAAAATAAAATAGATAATGTGAGGAGCAATATCCCATTATTTATATGAAAAGAAAATATCGAAAGTATTATACAGTGTTACAAGAAGTAGAAATCTAGGTGAGTCATATGCTTTCTTGTACGTGTTAAATTAAGTAGAGTGGTCCTCTTTGAGAGATAACGCCCAAAAGCTCCAACAAAGGTTGGTTGGATGATTGGACATATCTACTTTCACACATCAATTATACCCATAATAGCGATAACGTAACATGCCTTATGAACGATTTCTTTTTCATTTAGATTATCATTAATTAGTATTCATATATATATATTGTGTTATTTTCATGACATATATAACAGGTCAAGGTGACCAAATGAGTTCTCCGTATTCGGACTTAAAGAGAACTCATGGGATATTAAATGCGGTAGGATGGGGCGTCTTAATCCCAATAGGTGCGATAATTGCTCGTTACTTCAAGCATGTAAAGCCGTTTTGGTTTTATGTACATTCAAGCATCCAATTATCGGGGTTTATCATTGGATTGTCGGGCATCATTTCTGGACTTATTTTGGAAAATCGTATCGAAGTCAATGTTGCCAAGCACAAAGCCCTTGGCTTAATCGTTATTACCCTTGGTTGTTTGCAGGTTTGTATGTTATTTGTTTTTTTCTAACGGTCACAATAAATATTATTTAAAAAGAACTAACATTGAATAAATCCTTAAAGACCAGGTAAATAAGTAACAATACAAAAAAGAAACATGTCCAGGTGTCTAAGGGATTGTTCGTTTAAAATTGAATAACTTAACAAAAAAACTACTTAAATTATTAAGTCAATTAAACATGTTTGTAATCTCACTAAGTATTTATAAAAACAATTGTATTCACTTAATACGTACACATATTATTTATTTATTCAATTATTTTGTCCATTAAGTCACTTAATAGATAAATAAACAATATAATCTTGGCAAATATGTTAAAGATGTGTTATTTGTACTAGCATCATATATTTAAGATAATAGTAATTTAGAGATAAGTAATAAAACGATGTTATTCTTTTCTATTGTAGATTATTGCCGTTTTACTTCGGCCAAGTAAGGATTCAAAGAGGAGGAAATTTTGGAATTGGTATCATCATAATGTAGGACGATTGTTGATAGTATTGGCAGCATTTAACGTTTTCTATGGCATCTATTTGGGCGGTGTTGGAAGTGAATGGAACGTTACTTATGGTGTATTTCTTGGAATAATTGCTACTTTTGCTCTAAGTTTAGAGTTAAGGTTGTTAACACGAGAAGATTAGAGCACTATTTGTAAATTTACATATCGCATATTGTAAAATTAGCCTTCATACTCATACAATGTACGAATTCATTATATATATATATATATATATATATTGTATGATTTTATTTTATTTATTTTATGAAATTAGTCTTGATATACTTATGCAAAATTATGTCTTGATCATATTAGCTAGTTTGTAAAATCCGGGATTTAATTCACTTTGTTTTTATTGTTGTGGATTTGAGCCTCACTAAAAGCCTTTATATAGCTTTCTTTTATATTACGCGATCTTACTTAAGTCTCCAGAATCAAAACAAACATACCCTAGAATTATTAAACAAATTAAATCTTTATCCGCTGGATGGTCATCATCAACGATTATCAATAATTTAAGTCATTAAAATTAAAGTTTCAATCTTTAGGGTTCTAAGAGTGGCTACTTTAATATTATTTAGCCATCAAAATATAATAAAATGTTTGAATCTAGTCATGATACGTATGTGTTCGATTTCATAGACTCACGGATGGCCAAGACAATAAAATATAGAAAAATGAAGTTTCGTTCAACAGGTAAATTTTTTTTTTTCACTGTTAACTTTTATTAGAAACTGACCAGGCGGTCAGAACACAATTACATTATATACCTTTTGTAGTATATAAAACTACTAAACAAAATATCAAAAAAATTCAACGCCTTGAATCTATAGAACATCCTTTATCTACTTCTAATCCATAATACGATAATTAATTGATTTCGCCTATAACATCAGTTACAACAAAACTTATGTTATCGAAAATGGGTCAACTGGTACCTTAGAGTTAAAGTATAAAAATTGAGATGTGTAGGTGGGCTAGCTGAATGTGTAAGTTTGAAAGAAAACGAATAAAAACTGAAAAGTATAAAGAAGTAGACTTGTATAACCAGCCCATCAAGAAAGAAACCCGCGTATACTGGACAGCCCTCAACGAGCGTGAGTTAAACCAAAATGGTTGTTTTGGGCCTTTTGGCCCATGGCATTGGCAGAGCATATGGTGACTGGAGACGAGTTGAGCTGTATGAAATGTTATTCTATTAGGCTTCCATTGATTTATTAACATTTTATTGAATACACAAAATATAAAAATATTTCATTTAAAATAATTAGTAACCAATATATAAAAGCTAAAATTATTATATAAACAAAAGTAATAAAAAATATAGCTCTCGGGTTATATTTAACACATTATCTATCTATACATCCTTTATAATAAGTATCAAACGTCCTATTTTGCAAAGGGAGTAGCTATTCACACACATCAACTGTTTGAAAGATACACTACTGAAACGTCCCGTTTCATGTAAAACGCTGCGTTTTATTGTAAGTTTTATAGAAAACGCCCCGTATGCCCGGTGTGCAAA
>JANDBE010000028.1:17342137-17355830 GCA_024320915.1 Erigeron philadelphicus
CCGGATGTTGTCTCACCATCAATTGAAAGACGAATTTCCGAACTTCCTAATATGCCTAGTCTCTCTGGTTCCTCCTCTCCTTTCGATTCAGCTGCTACGACTGAGAAGAAACCATCAGTAGAAGTGGAAGCTGGTATTGAGAATACCTGTAGTGCCCTCATTACTGATCGAACTGCATCCGAAGAAGAAGACGATCGAAATAATCTGTTGGTTTCACCTCATTCCGCGTTTTTGTATCAGTGTCCACTTTGTGAGGATTGTAATTGGCAGTAAAAGGAAGAAAATACCATCTAGAAAGATGGTTTTGGTGGTTTAGATTGACAACCGCAACAACATGGATGTTGCTGAGAGAGACAAAAGTGTTGGTTAAGGAGATAGTGTGGAAGTAGGTTTTGGCAGGGAAAATGGACAATAGATAAATAGTTGAGCTTGTTGAATGAGACACAATTTAAAGTTTATGTAAGCTTCTTATCTTTTGCACTTTATATTCCTAAGTGAAAATCTAGTGTGTACAAAAGAGTACCTCATATGTATGTCTTTTACTTTCTGTCATTCTCGAATGCCATGGCTAATTGGGTTGTACTTTTAATATTTTGTTATAGAGTAAATTGCATTTTTGGTCCCTGTGTTATCACCCAACTTGGAGGTACAGTCCAAATTCACTTATCATTGCACCGTGATCCAGTTTACAGTTTTCGGTTGCATTATCAGTCCAAAAACGGATGGTCGTCTATTTTTTACCGTTAGTTTGATCACGTGAAACCATGCGACGGGCTAATGATTCTTTTTAATACGAAGTCCAAATACACTTATCATTGCACCGTGATCCAGTTTTCAGTTTTCGGTTGCATTATCGGTCCAAAAACTGATGGTCGTCTATTTTTCACCGTTAGTTTGATCATGTGAAACCATGCGATGAGCTAATGTTTCTTTTTAATACGAACATGAACCATTCTTGCAATTAACTAAATCTTTGTTTATATTATTTTTTCTTTATTCATCATCTTCTTCTTTCAAATATATATTTTTTTCCTCAACCAGATACAAAAAGAAACAATAGCACTTGGATATTTCATATTCATTATAAAAAAAATTCACAGCCATAATCGATATTTCCACTCTTGAACTAGAACAAGTGTCCTTAACAGTTTAACATCTGCTAGCATAAACCTTTGATTAAACTCACGCGTATCAACTAGTCAAACACAATCACCTTAATCTATATCTCATACGTCTACCTATATATACTCAAATAGGAAAATTAATATAAAACATAATATAAATTTATATATAAAATTATATATATATGTATATATATATGTTTCTATATATTCGATATATATATAATTCGGACATCTCACCACTGTTCCTTATTATTTGCTTTCATTACTCGTTGATTTCTTCATTTTCGCCGCCACCGGTATCGATAAAAACCTCTCTAGCGGTGTCGATTGTTGGTGGTGAAGTACTCGGAGGTTATGGGATTGTTGAAGCATCGGAAAAAGTTGAAGATTAAGGTGAAGACATGTAATTTGGTTGAATAGCCGGTAGTGGAGACACAAATAAAGAAATGATGGTGAATAACTTTTTTGTGGTTTTGAAAGTAAATTTTTTTCCATGGATTTTGGAAAATAAAATGATATTTAGATGTATTTTTTATAAATATGTATGTGTGACAATTCAGATCTATATATTGGTAGATGAAATAGGATTTTTTGCGAAAAGTATATAGATCTATATATAAATATAAACTAGATATATATAAATATGAGCGATGATGATGATATATATATATCATGTATGTGCATCGGTTTAAGAAAGATTGTGTTTGAAGAAGAAGAAAGACATGAATGTATTTATGATTATATTTTGTAAGGGTTGAGGAAAAAATATATATATATGAAGAAGAAGATGATGAATAAAAAAGAAATTTTATACATAAAATTGAGTTAACTACAAGAATGTTCCATGTTTGTGTGAATAAGACACATTAGCGTATTGCATGGTTTCACATGATTAAACTAACGGTGAATAATAGACGACCATCAGTTTTTGGACCGAGAATGCAACCAAAAACCGAAAACTGGATCATGGTGCAATGATAAGTGAATTTGGACTGTATCTGCAAGTTGGGTGATAACACAGGGACCAAAAATGCAATTAACTCTTTATTATATGTATGTATTATGCTTTTAATTTTCCAAACAATATAAAAATCGATAAAATTATACATGCAATCAATCAGATTTCAATCATATCGTGCAACGCACGAGTCTTAAACCTTCGTATCTATAAAAAGTGAGTTCTTGAATCAATACTAAATCTAAATAATCTATCTTATTAATGATTTTAATACCTCCGGAGTTAATGCTAATCGACCTGTTAATGCTTTCAATAGCTTTTTAATCGATGCCATATTTTGTATTTGTTGATATATCTATAATATGTATATATTTATTTATTTATTCAATGACTGAATTGAATGTTTTCTGAGTGTTTCAACTTCCATGTATATATGATATCAGTTAAATAGTTTAATCAATGCTTTAATTGAAATTCGGTTTTCCAATTGGGGTTTAAGGTTACAGATTAGATAGTACATAATGCACGTATTGGAATAGCTTTTATTATTTATTAATGCAAGAATATTTAAGAGTTTGAAACGTTTTTGGATTGATAAGTGAAAGTCCCGGTAACGTAGATTGCTAACGAGATTGTATTGTTATGTTGAGAGTGCGGAATTTTCTCAAGATAACTTTGATGATATAAATCATTATTATCACAACGCAAATACGGATTGAGAATGCCTCCAAACAATTGCTGAGATACCACTTTGTTTCTAGGCAGAGAAAAACTAATCGCACACAAACTCACGGTTCTTGATTAATGGAAGTGTTACTGATTTCCATCTAGTTTCTTATATAGGTTTAGGCTAATGTCGTATAGATTATAGGCTTAAACAATACAAGCCCAATGGACTTAACATCATTCTCGCATATAGAATACTAATCACGTACATAACACATCCTCTTATATATATCGTCTCATAAAATTAATGTCTTATACTTAACATCTCATAGAGCTAATGTCTTATACATGCACATGTAATCTTTATGCGTACACCTTAATATAGTATTGAGCTAATGTCTTATACATATCATCTCATACAATATTGTAGTATAGAGGTTAATATAGTATAGACATCATCTAGACGTGTACCTGCAATAAGTTACAATAGCATCACATACAAACATTTATCATAGTATAGATGGATTATCATAGTATAGACTATATTGTCTTATATCATTGTTGCATAGAATCCATATATAATCATTGTTTCAATACAAAGACTTGATAATCAAAATAACAAAACAACTAATCAAATCTACGTTGCTGTTGCCACATCAAGTTGCACTTACAGATATATTAGGTATGCTTATGGGTTGATGAATATACGTTATTGATAATGCTCAAACTGTAATATGAAGCACTATTGTGCCACTTACCGTATAGTTATGACTCATTTAAATATATTTAACTTACTTATTAGTTGCATAATGTTGTGTTCTCATATTTAGTTTGTAATAAAAAGGAGAAGATAAGAACAAAATGTTTTTCTTTTCAAATGACCCTAAATAAATATGATTAAAGAAAGATATTTAAAACCAAAATTAACTAGATTACCCTTTCAAATTCTATTATTTCATTTACTTTTTATTTTTTAAAATAAAGTCAATAAGACAACTTATTTTGTAATTTTCTATATTTTCCCTTTTTTATTTTCTGGAAAAAAAAAAACATAGAAACATAGTGTAAGTGCTTTGTAGCTTGCATTAAAATTTGATGAAAAAATAACTTTTTTTTGTAGGTTTATAAACAATTAGTTTAACTTTCTAGTTAATAGTATATCTTTTAAAATTTTAATATATAAATTTCAGAAAAAATTGATTTTTCTATATGTAAGCCGATCCGAGTTCTCTCTGGTTCCATTATGAGCTTTCAAAACTCCCGATCCCTCATTCACGAGTCCAATCTTGAATCAGGAATTCCTCAATGTTGATTAATATAAACAAAGGTTTTTGATCAATATTTTTTCCCCCATTTATTCTCCTTCTTTCTCCTTCACCTCAAAAGAACTTAAAAACTATATATTTTAGAGTTTTTTAAAATTATATTCATTCATTATATATATTCTAAAAACCATGAATCGGTTTTGGTGCCCTTCTTTCTTTTCTTTCTTCCGTCTTTCGTTTTCCTCGGTAGCTCTTTTGGGCCATAAGCCCATAACCCTTTTTCCATTTATATTTATACTATATACCAAAAAGTTATATAAACGTACAAATGTTTTATGCATGAAATATACAGGTGCTTATAACACATAATAAATTTTACCATCTTTCATTTTAACCCAATCAACTTTTTATCTTTTAACTTTTGTCACACGTCAAAGTTTTCATTTTTATTTCTTAACACTAAATTTTTGGGTTCTCATGTTTTCATCAAATAACTTTCATATGATTACGATTTTACTTTTAAACATTTGCTTTTGACTATTTTTATCCGTCTTTTTATATATATATATAACATTTTTAATATATCATAACTTTGATTATCGTTACGTCTTACGTTATGTAATATAAGCAATAATATAGGTATTGTTTATGTTTTTTATTAAAAAAGTTTGTACAAATTTAAAAGTCGTTTATACTTGAAATGTACACGTTCTTATAGCATATAATAACTTTTACCACTTTTTTCTATCTTTAAACTTTTGTTTTGCATCAAAGTTTGCATTTTCTTGACACTAAACTTTTGGACTTTCATCAGACAACTTTCACGCAGTTACAGATTTACTTTTAAACATTTGGTTTTCATTATTTTCATCTGTAGTTTTATATAAATGACGTTTTTAATATATAATAACTTTTATCATCATTACGTCTTACGTTTATATAACATTTAAAACATTAATATAGTTATTGTATACATTTTTATACACCTTATTACGCTTTTACATTTTATATTGTTATTTCTACATATTTATTTATCTTTTTAAAATTTTGAGATCGAATATTTGACATAAATTTGGTCCTAAGATTTTATCGTACAAATAGTGAACTCCACGGTAACACGCGGGTACAATAACTAGTTGTATCCTAAATAAACTTGACATAGCAGTATATAGCAAGTCAAAGAATTATTTTGTCAAAATAATTGATAACACGCTTTTCATTTCTAACACTTTGATAAAAACCCGCCCCGCCCCGCCCCGCCCGGTAACGGCGAGTATCATCAAAACCCAACACAGAGAAAGAAAGAAAAACTCCCTGGAAATCCATCCATCTTCGTCAACCCCTCAAACCTAAAACCACCACCCCACCCCACTCACTCACACTACTCTCTCTCTCTCTATATATATCTATATATATATACATACACACACAACTCCAATCATCTTTTTATATATTCTAAAATTGAAGGAAGATCCACATCAGATCTGGTCAATCAAATGGACGATTTCGGAATCTTAGCTCGCGATTTCGGATTCAAACCACAAGGCAAATCAGCTCCAATGAAATCCGACGGAATCGGGTCGGATTTCCGGACCCGATCTCAATCCACATCATCATCTTCATCTCTCTTTACTAATTCCGATCATTTATTCAATGATGTTTTTGGGGGCCCACCTAAATTCAACAATACCACCAAATCATCTGACATCGATTACGATTCGATTTTCAGAACTAGCAGTACTAATAATAATGAAGTTAAGAGTAAATCTGTTGGTTCGAATTTGCCGGTTTACGATAAACCGGTTTACGACGACGAAAATGATGTTGATGATAGTATTGGTGGTGATATATTTGGTGGATTGCCAGGTGTGAAGAGTAAATCGATGCGGAATAGTAGTTCGGTTAGATACGAAAATAATGATAATGATGATGAGGATAATGTGTTTGCGTCGTTGTCTGGGTCGAAAAAGAGCGAAAAAAAGGATGATTTTGATGATTTGTTAGGGAATTTGGGACATAAGGAGAAGGAGGTTGGTAAAAGTAGTAAGGGTGGTTTTGATGATTTGCTTCCGGGTTTTGGAAGTGCTACTTTTGTGTCTAGTAACAGGTATTTGTTTGTTTTTCCGATGAAGTTTGGTGCTTTTTGATTGATTGGCTTGTTTTTAGCTTATAACAAGTATGATTAGTTGAACTTGTATAGTAGTAATTAGCATTGTTGCTAGTTTTTTAGTATGTACGTAGAAGAAGATTGATTTTTCATTATTAAGAGAATGTGCATTAATTATAGAATAGCAGTGACATTTGTCATTAGTAAAGCGGTTGCATTTTGGACGACCCTGCTATCGATCAATGCTGACATTGCTATAAAGATTGTATTAGATATTTAGATTATTACATATATAATGATTTAGACGGAATTCTAGGGAGATCCAATTTTGAATAAAGTTACGGGAAGATGTAAGCTATCCAAGGATATCTGTTCTACGTTTGGTGTCTGGGAGGTACTGTAGTTTTTAACTTCATATGTTACACTTTACTTCTCGGCTACTTTCTTTCTAAAAGTTTCTGTAATAAGTTGCGATTATAAGTTTATAATGCACAAGTTATTGGCATCGTGCTAATGTTCGGCTAAATTTTCCGACTTTTGTATTTTGGCATGGGGGGAAATGGCAGTTATCCGGTAATATATTAAGATGGTGATGATAGAATGTTCAAAAGTTAACGCAGGAGAGAAGGTTTTAAAATGAATATTTATAGAGTTTAAAGTCTTATGTTATTGGAATTTATCCGAGAAATGCCATGATGAGAAAGGGTAACAAATGTAGTAAGAAGACGTTGCTAGTTTGTATATAAAGCCAACTTATACGTGGTTCAATGGTTCTAGAAATTAATTTGAAACCTTAGATCATGTGATCGAAGTCGGCATCGCGTATTAAGTTTGAATCCAGTAGTTTATAAATAACTTGCATAACAGATAAGAGGGTCGAACATTTTTATAAAGTTTGTTAAAGTGAACACTTAAAGATGTACATTATGTATACCCTTGTTATCAAAGGAGATTTGATTGACTTTTAAGCTAGTTCATATTCTCAACATGTATCCAGTCATAGGATATGTTAGGGCATGCTTAGAGCAACCCATCTCCTTGAGCCAAGCCCCTTAAGATATCCTTTAGTGTGAGATTTAAGAATTGACCATGTATGCCTTTTGCTGCTGCTCTGATTTTTTTTGGATCTGCCTGCCAAGTGGCTGGCCTCCTAGAGGGCTAGAGGAGGTGTATGCTCTATCACTCGGAGACCATTACCTTAAGAAATTTTTAATGAATGGATGGATTGGCATGAAATTCACTTGTAGATTGCGAGTATGTAGATTAGGAAGATTTGCAGACTTCTCATTGCCTTTCCTTGTAAGAATATTATTCATTTTGAGCATGTTAGCCTGTTAGGTTTGTCTTATAGTCTTGTTTCGTGCACATGTTGATTTGTCTTACACCTGCTACACCTCTAAAATTGTGTTGTAACTTTCACGAGTTTGAACTGTACGCATTATGTCAAGGATGTGATTTTGGGAATTCCCCCCACTCGTATTAGTTTCTGTATAGGGTTATTTTTTTCACAATTTCTTCTGCTTTCTATAAGTACATATTTTAAAGTAATGGTCGGCTTTATACTGTTGAGATTCACTTACATTACTTAAACTTAATAGCTTTCACTTTTCACAGATCGAATTCAGAGTCGGTGCCAATATCAACTAGCAACAAAAAAACTTCTAATGCAACGGATGATCCATTTGTAGTTCTAGAATCAACATCAACCCCTGTCACTTCATCTTCGGGTGTTTTCATTGACCCTCTGGAAACAATTCCCAAGGTTAGTAAATCTCGTAGCACAAAAACTGGAGGGTCAGTAAGTTCGGGTATGTTTGATGATATAGATCCTCTTCAAGGATTTGGTAAGCCATCACCTGCATTCTCAAATGAGACTAATAATAAAAAGAAAGAGCGGAGCCCTTCTAATGATGGATCACGCATTAGCAGTTTAAGAAGTTCTACTCGTAGAGAGCCGACAGAGAAATCATCTTATAGATATCCAGAGACCCAATTACCGAAGGTGCCGGTAGAAGAATTTCAAGAATCTCAGCCACCTGTGTTTGACATGCCATCTATTCCAAAAAGTTCTCATAAATCTGTTGATCGAGCTACTTCTCCACCTTCATATCCCGACTCAAGTTCTCAAGCAGATGTGTCTCCCCCATCAGAAGAGCATGTTCAGTCAGCTGAAGATATATGGCTTACTGTGTCAGAGATACCTCTGTTCACACAACCTACTAAAGCTCCACCACCATCAAGACCTCCTCCTCCAATACCAAGACATGCTTCAATGCCTGGGGGAGGTTATTTTGCCTCAAACACCAGAACCTTCAGGAATGATTACTCTGCTTCACCAAAGTCTGCTAAATATCCTCAAAGTTCTAACCCATTCGATCATGCAGCCAAGAGTCCTTTAGACGACTTTGAGAATTTTGCCAAGTATAGGACACCAGATAATCATGAGAACAATGATGGTGCCAGATATGGTGAAGAGGTTGATTCAAACTCGGCTGCTGCTGCAATGAAGGATGCTATGGACAGGGCCGAGGCTAAATTTAGGCATGCAAAGGAAGTAAGAGAAAGGGAACATGCCAAAGCTTCTAGAAATAAAGAATCTGTGAGAGTACAGAGAGATGAAATGTCAGAGGAAGAACATGATCGCCAACAGAGAGAGAAGGAAGAACAAGAGAGAGAAAAAAGTAGACTTGAAAGGGAAAAAGCTAGGCAAGCTGTAGAGAGGGCTACACGGGAAGCGCGGGAAAGAGCAGCGGCCGAGGCTCGTGAAAAAGCATCAGCTGAAGCTCGGTTGAAGGCTGAGAGAGCTGCAGTTCAGAGAGCACAAGCTGAAGCCCGTGAGAGGGCAGCTATTGATGCAAAGGAAAGAGCAGAACGGGCTGCTGCAGAAGCCAGAGAACGGGCTTCATCGGAAGCTAGTGAAAGGGCTGCGGCGGAAGCTAGGGAGAAAGCAGCACGGGAAAAAGCTGCTGTTGCACGAGCTGAGGCAGATGCAAGGCGTAGAGCTGAACGTGTAGCTGTTGAGAGGGTTAATGCTGAAGCTAGAGAGAGAGCTGCTGCAGATGCTCGAGATAGGGCTGCTGCTGCTGCCAGGATGAACCAACAAAAGAATGATAATGACCTCGAATCATTTTTCAGTTCCCGAGCAAGCAGTGCACCTAGACCAAGGGCAACTACTTCTGTGAGTAGCAAATTGGTGTATCATATACCATGAGTATTCTGTAATCTGTAATTTCTTAGTTAAACCCTTTTATCTGTTATGCAGGACCCTGCATCTGATCCACTATCCCAAAACAGACGAGGACCGGAAGGGTCTCAGAGGACTTCAACTACCGGAGTACCCTCTAATATAAGGAAAGCATCTTCTGCCACCAATATTGTTGACGACCTTAGCTCAATATTTGAAGGTAAAAAAATTTTAGGATCAGTTTTGATATAATCTTAGTTGCACTTTTTTTTAGAACGTAATCTTAGTTGCACTTAGAGCTGGCTATTTCAACCCATTTACATAAGTGGGTCGAGTTGTTCAATGTTTAAACTCTAATGGGTAAAATACAAAGTAAGGTAAAATGGAACCGCTTTTGGCAAGTAGAGAACCGTCCCAAGTGTCTTATTAATGCACAGACCTCATAAATATATATATTTCAATAGTTAAAGAATATTATTGAGATAGTATTATTTTGAACGATATTATTGAGATAGTATAACTCTCATACTCGTATCTGATGTATTTAATTATTTAAAGAATATTTGTTTTTGGTACAGTGTATATCTGGTTAACCCGACCTGCTCTGTACCAAAAAGTCACCCATTTTTTATTTTGATCTATTTTGTCTATCCTAAACTTGCACTTTTGGATTTACTGTCCACTAATTAATCTTTTCCTTTTAAAGCTGCCCCTTCATCTGCCAGAGAGTTCCAAGATGTTGAAGGTGAAACAGAAGAAAGACGAAGAGCTAGGCTTGAAAGACAACAGCGCACTCAAGAGCGTGCGGTATGTATTATAGAGTGTTTCTTATATAAATTTATTTCCATGTATGTTTATTAAGATATATGTGAAGTGTATGGGATACATATCTTTAAGCGCTGATAATTGAGACTTTCATGCATAGGCTAAAGCACTGGCAGAAAAGAATAATCGTGATCTCCAATCTCAGAGGGAACAGGAAGAAAGAAGTGTGAGTATTATTTAGTCATCTTATATCTGTGTGCATTGTAGTTACTTGAGCAATATATGCCTTGTAAAACTTATATATGCATTATTTGAGTTTTGAGGATTTACATTACGTTTCTTGTAACCTTTTCTCAGAGGATTGGTGAAACTCTAGATATTGAGATCAAGCGATGGGCTGCAGGGAAAGAAGGGAATTTGCGTGCACTGCTATCAACATTACAATATGTATGTTTTGGCATCTCTTTGTTAATGTCCCATACTTCTATATTGCTTATCAGGCGATATTTTAAAGAGTTAGTACACGGTTCATGGTATCTGGTTCTCTTAACAAGCTTCACAGTCTATATGCTTGTAAAACAGCTGCTTGTTGTGGCTTCTATTTCCATTTACACTCATTCTTCAATTGAATAATTATTAGGTTTTATGGCCTGGATGCGGTTGGCAGCCTGTTTCGTTGACTGATTTGATAACTGGTGCGATGGTCAAGAAAGCTTACAGAAAGGCAACTTTGTGCATCCATCCTGACAAGGTGCAACAAAAAGGAGCTAATCTTCAACAGAAATATGTTGCTGAAAAAGTCTTTGACCTACTTAAGGTACGTAGGTGTATCCCTTTTCCATATCTCAAGATCGTTCAAGCAATTAACCATTTGACATCTTTGCGTTGGTAATTGTTATCTGATGCTAAAAATCGAATCTACTACATGTCCCGTATGTTGATCTGAAAAAGATTAGTCTTTTCGCTTAACTTTTACAATCATTATTGTCATCTATATGTAGTCCAGGAGTTGTTATATTGTCATTGTATGACTCTAATGCCTTTCAAAATTCATGCAGATCTTATTGTTTCTAAATGTTATAGAAAGATAAATTCCATATTTAAAATATAGAGTTCTGTTCTATGCCATTGGTTTGTTTTAGCTAGTATATCGAGTCAATGTATATACATTTAATAGTAGCTCATGATTTAAACCCTTTGGTTTTTCAAACATGTAGATACAGTACTGCTTTTTAAACCCGTTTGCTTATGAACGGGTCAATTCTGGTTATAATTATGCAACAAGTAAAATAAACAAACTTATGGTTTGAGGATCAGCTAGTGTATATGTAACACATGAAACTATCAAACTCTGCTAAATCCTTTTAATTCAAAGCATTATCATTTTATTTTAAATCATAATTAACAATTATTATTATGGGTTAATAGTGTTTGAATCCTTCAAGTCTCAACTTTATTGACGTTTTATTGAAAAATCTTTTCTCATACTCCCTCCGTCCCAATTTAAATGTCATATTTTGACTTTTGAAGTCTTTCCTTCGTAACTTTGACCGTAAATTGTTTCGTGTGTGTTAAACCATAGTTGATGTAAAATATATGAATAGATTGAGCTTTGGATGTACTTTTCATTAATATCGCTTTCATTAAATATTATCTTATACAAACAAAAATATTTACGGTCAAAATTAGAGAAAAAAGACTCAACAAGTCAAATGTGAACATTTAAATTGGGACGGAGGGAGTACTTTAATCCTTAAATATTATTTTAACCCTAACTAATGGTTTAATTTTTTACTTGAAAACATTTTAACCACCCTTAAACTTCATTTGTTACAATGGTTTTACCCATTCAATTTATCTTGTTATATTCTTTAACTTTCAAATGTTTGGAACTTCATCTCTTAGAAGGTTCAAAACGTAAGTCAACACAAACTTAAAGCATTAAATCATGTGGAAAAAAATTTAGAGGGTAAAAGTGCCAAAAAGTTGAAACTTCATGTCTTCATGGATTAAACATAATTTCTGGGAATAAGTGTTCTTTGTTACTTCATACAGAATACTTAAACCATTTTGACATGTGACCCCCAACCGCCAACGCCAGACGGACACATTTTCCCGTTTCTACTGTTAGAAGAGATTGTGCTTGCCTAGTTTGACTAGTTATTTTTTTTGTCCCCCATTGTTGTTATGATTAAAACATTTTCTATTAACACATTAAAATTTTTTCTATAAACATGATTGTTTTTTATAGCCGATTTAGTGTATTACGCTTATGTTTAATTTTGAGTTTTACTAATAGGAAGCATGGAACAAGTTCAATTCGGAGGAGCTCTTTTAAGTCATACGTTGATTAATGCCTTTGAAGCCACACATGTGCTAAGATAATTTTTTTTGCGGAGAAAGATATGCACAGGATGTCCACTATATATACCTCTACCTTAACTCCCCTTGCATCCCATCAAACAAAACATCATATGAGCTTCAAGGGTACAGAATATCTGTTGCTGTATATTAGTATCAAGCTACCAAGGGATGAATACGTGTGGAAGGTGGGAAATTATTTGTTGTAGAGTATGATTGTTGCGTACCATTCATTCAATGTGAATGATGGTTACAGACTGCAAATTCTTTTTGCCCCTTTTTTGTGTGTAATGTAAATCCCTTTTTCGGAGTTTGAATGGCCAATTCTATATTGCTTTGAGTTTGGCTGTTTTGGCTCTTTAAAAAGTTCTATTTTTGTTTATTTTGACATTCTTTTACCGATTTTCTTGTGTTCTTTGAAATGGAAAACTACTACGGGGCTTTTCTACTTTTGCTGAAAATTTAATCAAGATAAACCCTAGTACTCTTAGGTTTTAATCTGTATTTTATCTGTGTAATTATTATCTTTAAACATTATTTTTCACGTTTTATCTCGTCCAATTGACGACATTTCCTTCTTATATTGTAATTATATTATGGCTCTCATTTGACATCATTTTTATTCTTATACTGAATGCGCTTTAAGTTATAATCAGCAAATACTAGAATTTTATACTTTGGGGTAAATACGCTACACCTGCTAGCATATAACATCATATGTTGAAGCATATTTCATGTATGGTTAAATAAGTTTTATTGCATGTTAAAACATTATGTGTATAAATTAGATTATGATATGAATAAAATAAATTTATTACCGGTGCAATAGTTTTGTAACGAGATATGTCATCCGGACGTTGCCCCGGGAGACATTACGTTTATTGTGTATAGTAAAATCTAAACTTGGCGATGATATCTGTATCACTTCTTTTATTAAGATCCATGCGCATATATATACATATTACACAAATTTCGTGTAAAAATAAAAGAAAAAATGTGAAAAAATAAAAGGTGAAATAATGATACATCAAGGTCGAAATATATAATGATCAAGGCTAACGCCACGTGGGCTATGCATTCTTAGCAAGTGTCCAAATATGGTGCTAAGAGCTCATCTCTTGTCCCATAATCCCATTCTTGAATCTAGGAAGGTTCACTCGACAGAATTTAAATCAACCCAAACGACGTGGGTTTACTTTAATATATATCAACAGAAAAAATTACAATAGCTTGGCTTGCATCGATGGGCTTTGTTTAATCATT
>JANDBE010000028.1:17405779-17419662 GCA_024320915.1 Erigeron philadelphicus
TGCATTTTTGTACGATTTCCGCTACTTGTATTTGAATTATTATGGATTGTCCAATCCTATTTATGCATTTAGTTGGTTCTACTTAATTTTCATGTCGTGCTGTGCTTTTCTTTTGATATCCCATTATTCCGCCTTACTGGGGTGTTACATATATATTTTCAAAAATGGCTAAAACTTGTACCCAAGTTATAAAACAAAAAACTCTTTCTATATTTATATTTTTATAAATCCAAAGTTATTTCTTTTAAACACATACTCATTACAAAAAGCATATTCAAATTCTTTTTTCAAGACCATTAGAAACAATATATTTCTCGTATAAAAGAAGAAAATGTCCATCCAATGCGGTGAGAATAAAACCTTTCCACCGGTAACATCCACTTTTTATGATAGTTTTCCTTGGCAACTAAAAATGACACTTTTAATGTATTTTAAGACATATGAGTATTTGTTATTTTCATGATTACATTAAATATAAGTTGGAATGTACTCAATGAGCTAACTCGTAAATATGAAATTTGATGACTAAATTTATGAAATAAGTATTGAATAAGATTTAAGGTGTAAGTGTATATCAGCTATTTCACATGTTAACTTTATATAACTATCGATAATGAGATGTTAACTTTATATCAACTATTTCACATGTTAACTTTATGTAATTTTATATAACTATCAGTGCATCATTTCATTGTTTGCAACATATATGTACATATACATTAATACATACATGGTATATTTTAAAACTTATAAGGGTTTGAGCTTATAACTTAGTGTTGTTTTACTTTCATTATTTTCACTTTTTCAGTATCTTATGGTTTTTATGAGTTATGAGTTTGAATTATCAATAAACTAATAACGGTAAAAAAGTTTCTTCACGAAGGCTTGAATTTAAGAAGATTCAAATTCGAGTTTAAACGTGCAAAGTTTCCCCCTTGATATATTGTGATACCTATTAATCGGACTATTAGGGGAATCTTTTTCCTACAAGGTATTAAATGATGGTGCTTTATAACATAAACCTGTTTAAAACAACATACATATTTTAAAATTTTAAGTTACTATCTTCCATTGCATTATTTTACCAAATTTACTTTGAATTGTCTACTACCATTTATGAAAGGTCCTTGTTTCATAAAACCATGACGTTGGTAACATATAAGTCGAATGAAACTTGCAATGTAACACTCATTTTTTAATCACATAACATGTGTTTTGTGTCAAAAAATACCATAATTTCATTTTATAATGACAAAACTTTGAATCGTTGACAGATTATTAAATTCAAATTACTAAACTTTATTTCATCTCTTAGATGTAAATTTATCTAATGCTCATGTCTAATTTCAAAGTGATATTAGAAAAAAAAAAATTTAAAAAAAGGCATTCGCATATCTCCATAAAAGAAAAGAGAAATGCTAAAGATACAAAAAATTTACAAACAAATTTTTACAAATTGAGTTGGCACCAATGAAATTAAGTGAGTGAATGATGAAAGAAAATAAGACTTGGTCCACCTAATTTATTACATGAGTTTATAAAAAATTGTTTGTAATTAGTTTGTATATGTAGCATTGCTCAAAAGAAAAAACCTCCAAAAGCAAGAAGGGAAGGAAGTTAGAGCCACGTAACCACCAGCCCGTCACACTAAAAGCCAAATGCCATGAACAAACCAGATGCCACGTTCCCTTTCGTCATTCCCCCGCCAACTTCGCCTTCTCTGCGCCAAAAACTCTCAATCTCCCTTCCCCCACCCCACACACACAATTTGGATTCACCAACATCAATCCTTCCTTCCTTTTTCATCCAAAAAAATTAAGAAGAAAATTAAAAGAAACCCTTCCAGGTTTTGAATATAACATGCAACTACATATGATCAAAATTGATCTATTTACATATCTTTTTTATTCATCTGCTTATTGTTTATAATATTTAATAATCATTGCTATTATTATTATTGTTAGGTTTGTTATATAAATTTGAAAATTAAATTAGGTATTCAATTCTATATATCATGAGTAGAATGAGAGGAATACCCCCTGGAATATTATTAATAAGAAATATAAGAGGTAAAGATTGGAATTTAAAAACATACAGATATTTAATCCTATTTATTACTTTTATTGCATATACTGCTTATCATGCCTCTCGAAAACCTAGTAGCATTGTCAAAAGTGTGTTAGATCCACATCCCATTAATGACCAAGATACCCAATCTGTTAATAATGTTCTTCGTAATTATCGTCCTTGGCCTTTAGGAGATGTTTTTGTTAAATCATCCCGGTCGTTAATGAATGATACCGGTCGTTATGATTTAGAGAACGAGGAGGAAAATGAAGGGTGGGCGCCGTTTAATGGGACATACGGGACGTCTAAGTTAGGAGAGATTGATGTTGCGTTTCTTGCGGTTTATTCGTTAGGAATGTATGTTGCTGGACATTTAGGTGATACTTTGGATTTGAGGTTGTTTTTGACTACTGGGATGATTGGTAGTGGGATTTTTGTTGCGTTATTTGGGATGGGGTATTTTTGGGACGTGCATCGTTTTTGGTACTTTTTAGGTATGCAAATGGCGGCCGGGTTGTTTCAAGCAACAGGGTGGCCGTCTGTGGTTGCAGTGATTGGGAATTGGTTTGGGAAAAGACGGAGAGGGTTGATTATGGGGATATGGAATGCTCATACGTCCGTTGGGAATATTAGTGGTTCTTTGCTTGCGGCTAGTGTTTTGGATTATGGTTGGGGGTGGTCGTTTATACTTCCCGGTGCGTTTATTGTTGTTGCCGGGATTTTGGTTTTTTTGTTCTTGGCTGCTTATCCTGAAGATGTTGGGTTTCCGTATCCAAGTGATTCGTCTCCTAATGCTAGAGGTGCGATTATTGATGATAGTTTGTGGGAAGAAGGTACGTCTAATGATGAAGAGGCTCCCGTGCCTAGATATTCTTCAGTGAATCGAAAAGGAGTTGGGTTTATTGGTGCTTGTTTTATACCTGGGGTGATTCCATTTGCATTATGTCTTTTTTTCTCGAAACTTGTGGCTTACACGTTTCTGTTTTGGTTGCCGTTTTATCTAAGCCAAACAGGTACCTTCTTCACATGATTTACAAGTTATTATGTGGATAATATGTTAGAATGTAAACCACATTTGAATATGCATAAGAACATATAAGATAGGCGTATAAGTTTTTTTTTAGGGCTATTGTTACCTGAAATGTTGTTCTGTTTTTAAAGCTATAAAAGCATAAATTGTTGACCATATAGGGCATGAATTAATCTTTGATTCTTTTCTTGAAGCAAATGAATAATAAGCTAGTAAAACATGGGATTGCGATCCATTTCTACGGGGGTTTTGGATTTCATTTCATCTTATTTTTTGCCAAAATCTGGGTAGTCGCAACGTAACATTCACCAAAGATATGGCTATTCTATTTATTGTTGATTATTCCAAAAAAAAAGTTGGTGTACCCTTTTAAGACCTTTTTCGCTTGATAGTGAGTCAGTTTGGCTGTGTTGTATCTCAGTTGGGCCAAATCACATGAAATTTGGCTAAATGGGGAACAAGTCAAATGAGTTGAATGGGTGGAAAGTTGCATCATGTCTATCTTTAGTGCATACAACTTGAGTTTTTTAAATAAATAAATAAATAACAGCATCTCTATTTTTGCAGAAATTGGTGGAGAGCGTATGTCGGTGAAATCTGCAGGAAACCTCTCAACTTTATTTGATGTAGGGGGGATTGTGGGCGGAATTTTAGCTGGATATATCTCTGATAAACTAAAAGCCCGGGCCACCACCGCAGCCAGCTTTATGTATGCAGCTATTCCATCAATGCTTCTATACCGTTCATATGGGAATATCTCAAAAACCATGAACATCATACTTATGATCATTGCTGGCCTATTTGTAAACGGCCCTTATGCACTTATAACAACAGCTGTCTCTGCTGATCTTGGCACGCATAGTTCTCTAAAAGGAGATTCTCGAGCCTTGGCTACAGTGACAGCTATTATCGATGGTACAGGCTCCATCGGGGCTGCTTTGGGCCCGCTTTTGACTGGTTTTCTTTCAACAAAAGGGTGGGATTCTGTTTTTGCAATGTTGATGATTGGAGCTTGTATTGCGGGTCTTCTATTAAGTCGCTTGGTTTGTTCCGAACTCACAGATAGAACCGCTTCCATTAGCCCCCGTGGGCGGAATAATGCCGAAGGTATTTCTTATATCGTATTTTTAATTGAGTTGTTATATTACATGGGTAATTATGAGACGCCTAACATAGCCACATAGTCTGGGTGTGTTTCTTTGGAAGTACTGATCTAATATTAAAAATTGTAATCTAATTATCTGCTAAGGTGAAATTAGTAGTTTGATATGTTGTTTGCATGTGTGTTTCCCAGTGAGGGTAAAAATAGTTGAATGTTATACAAATTCTGCTCATTTAAGGAAATTTTAGGATCATATAAGAAATAATGACACGCATTAGAAATTTAGAATACTAGAGTAAAAGTTACGCAAAAGAATGTGTTTTTTTTTTTTGTTTTAGCCTAAGATGATCAGCTTGTATGGAACTGATAATCTAAACTCCTTTTGAATCAGTTAATTAGAAGCAAATTTTCTTTACCACTTCACCCTCGGTCCCAAACATTAAAAATTGAATATTGCGACTTGATCAAATAATAAATGTCGAAATAGAAGTCAAAACAACTCTACAAACAGAGGGCCTTTGGCCAGTATTCAAGGTGACCCATCAACCAAGAGGTTGTGGGTTCCAGCACATAATGAACAAATTGTATATAGGTGTTGGTAAGTTGTTATGTTACCTGTAAATAATGAATTTTGTTGTCATTTTGACCAAAAACGTTTGAATTTTTTTTTTGAAACATCTCCATGCTGTATTGTGTGTGTCATGTGTGTGGTTTTGACAAGTTGAATGTGCTGCCAAAACTTATATCAATATATCTAATGAATGTTATTGGATACTCGTTCTGGGAAATTTAAGTTGCAATGCATTACTTGGTATATGATTGATAGGAAATGTTTCGCTGTATGTGAAATATGTACTTGAACAATTAGAAGATGTTTTGGGATCTTTGTGTGACATTAGGAATATCTTTTCTTTTTACTCTAACTTATTGTGGCGGTTTTGTGTTTTGCAGCTCCTTTATCTCAATCACTTTTACGTGATGGGAGGAGGTAATCTTTTATGAGCATTGCTGGCAATAGATACACATTCTTGCAGCCAAGAATGATAAGATGCACGTTTTTGGGCAACCAAAAACAATAAGATGCACGTCTATAGGGGAGTCATATTGTATCTGCAAGTTGCGACATACAACGAATTGTATGAACATACAGACTCACATTGTTTTGTTTATGTGTAACAATCGGAAATACATAGAGTTTTGTGGCAATTTTTTTGAATCTTTTTGGTATGTGTTTTGGTTTTATGATGTGCTGAAGCTGCAGTTGAAGGTGAACTGTGTGACTTTGGATTTCGATCAAGATTACATTATTTAGAACGGATTAATTAGTTAGGTAAACAATCTATAAACATAAGCTTCAAGGGACATGAATTATGAACATGTGTCTCATTCTTTCCTTTGGAAGTATGTTGACCTGATCATATATGTTATAAACTGAGTGTGAAAGTTATAAATAAGATGTTTTTTCATGTGGCCATGTATATGTATTGACAAAGGTCATGAAAGTATTTACTTCAGAATTTTTGGAAATCAAATAACTGAAAGTTAGGCAGAAGGTACCAAATCTCTATTTTGGCAATGAAAATATGAAATATCTGAAAGTTAGGCAAGATCCATGCTGTCTACTTGTCTAGACTATTAAATGGGGAGAAATGTGCAAAAGCTCATTGTCATTTTACACATAGGCCGTTGGAGATGAGAATTTTGTAATCTAGTCTTAGTTTTATGTTGAGCTTAGAAAATACATTAAGAGAGGACTATAAACAATCCGTTGTCATTGCATTATGCGGAATTTTTTGTACGGATGAGAAAATTTTCGAACGAAGTGGTGTAACTACGAACATTAGCTTTGAAATTTGTAAAAGTGCGAAAAACGGTGTCTAAGATACCGGTCTTAAGATTTTCGGGCAAAGCCGGTGTCTTAGACACCGGTCTTAACTCGTGGCTTGACAAAGCCGGTGTCTTAGACACCGGTCTTTACCTTTAAACCCAAAGCCTGTGTGGAATGAATTTTTTGTTGGAACGCCACTCTTCACTTCTTTGATCGGATTATTTTTGTTGCATTTTAGTAGCCGTGTGTTTTCCGGCCGGCTAGTTGGAAACGAAAAAAGTTGAAGAAGATATAGTCATAATGTTGGTAGTTGGTACAGTGTATGTGGAGATGGGTGAAAAATATATATCTATACTACTATATAAAAATTATACACCCCATGTTGAAAAGTTAGAAAAAGGAGAGCTGCAAAATGACAATTATACCCTTAATGAAATCATTTACAATATTAGTCATTTATCTTCTAAAATATCTTTACTACCCTTTAAATTAATTACATCTCCATCAATTAGATTTAAATTTGTCTACACCACCACCGCCACTGACGATAGTCGCACCATCATCACTTATCGCCGAAACCACCAAACCGCCGACACAACCATCACCGCTGCATTGCGCGGGTATCGTGCTAGTTGTTATAAAAATAAGTCATTGTTGAATTCCGGGTTATACTTTTTAGACCTACAGAACAACTTTTAATGAATGAAACCGTCTTATAATAGTTTAGATGTGCAAAAGAGTATAATGACTCGATTGAAAATGTACTTGGTCTTTTATGATTAGAACGTACCCTTTGTCTTTCTGGTGGTTGCTCTGTTGCCGGGAGATTATTATACAAATGCTCGCATTTTCAAACGTTATTTGGTTTCATTTGTTAGATATATGTGGAATACTTCATGTATGGTAGCCAAATAGTAACGTAAACTATGTTAAACCTCTTATGCTAGTTGATAAGGTTTCCCCCATTTTGTGTTAGGAATCTTTATGAGTAGTTATCGTTATGCAGGTTTATGCATTCACTTGGATTTGCAACGGTGAAAGCTGAAGAGATTTCTGGGTCTAAGCCTGCTGAAGTACACAACTTGGGTAACCATTTCACTTTTATGTTTTTTTGGTAGTTGGCGACTTCTGTGGTTGGCATGATGCTGTTAATCACTTTATCTATTTCTTGAGGGAAAAATTAATTTTTTGATATTTTCTTTCATGTCGTCAACTGTGTAGCTTGAGTTATACATGTAACTTGAATACATTTGAGACCACTAATTCACTGGTAAAGCAAATGCGTTTTAGGAAATTGGTCTTATTGTGATGAATAAAATAGGACATATGTATTGATATACCAACATTGAGTTGTCAAAAAGGCTTACCTGGTTTGTCATTTTTCTGCAGTCCAGGGAAAATGGATTACATCTACCAATTGGAATACAATCGTTGATCCATTAAATGGAGAACCGTTCATCAAAGTTTCTGAAATAGAAGAAAGTGGAATCAAGGTATGCATTTTGAATGTGTCATAAATCAACCAAATTGTTTATTGCGTTTAAAAACATTCTATATTTTATTACACGTCTTTCTAGCTGTCTTATCATATATCTTTTGCTTATTATGCAGCCTTTTGTAGAGAGCTTATCCAAGTGTCCCAAACATGGCATGCACAACCCATTTAAATCCCCTGAAAGGTTTTCATTCACTCGTAATTGGTGACGTGAATTTCGACTGTTGTCATTGAATAACGACATAGGTGCTAACACAATTCATTGTTTACAGATACCTTTTGTATGGAGACGTATCTTCAAAAGCAGGCCATATGCTTTCTCTGCCTGAGGTATTAACTTATATTAATTTTTGACTATCTGATTTTCAAAACTTGTCCATAGTTTGACAGTGATATTTTATCCTTTCAGGTTTCAGATTTTTTCGCCAAGTTAATACAGAGAGTTGCTCCTAAGAGTTACCAGCAGGCTCTTGGTGAAGTTTATGTTACAGGGAAGTTTCTTGAGAACTTCTCTGGTGATCAGGTACATGATTATCACCTATGGTTTTGAATTCTTTCTTGATAAATTTAACACAAATGTGAATACGTTCTGTAATGTCATCTATTGCATTTAACTTTTGGTTTGCCTGTTATACGACTTACAATGTATTCTAGTTATTCAAGTTCAAAACTATGGGGTTTATATCAAACTAAAAATTATTTCTACATGTGAAACAGGTACGTTTCCTGGCAAGGTCGTTTGGAGTTCCTGGGAATCATCTAGGGCAGCAAAGTCATGGTTTCCGCTGGCCTTATGGACCTGTAAGATTTCTTTCACTTGCCAATATACTCATGAAATTTGGTACCTCATTTAGATGGGCTTTGAAGATGGAAAAATCATCATGCTCGAGAGCCATAAATAAAAAAGATACAGTAAAATGCAACTAAAATATAAGATTTATTAGTCATTTGTATTTTCCTATTTCTTCAATCATTGTTATTATACAAGCTTAATCAAGAACTATGTAAATATCATTAAAGTATATCTACATCTATTTATGAGATCACCTCTTTCCTCTATCTAATCTTGCAATTAAATTTCTTATGTTTGTTAGGTGGCAGTGATTACACCTTTTAATTTCCCTCTGGAAATTCCTTTGCTCCAGTTGATGGGAGCACTTTATATGGGAAACAAGCCTGTCCTTAAGGTTGATAGCAAGGTGAGTTTTAAGCCATATAATTGAATTCATTTGAAAGTAAAATTTTGTTTTATAGGACTCTTTCTGCATATATCAACTCTTTTCCTATTTTGTTCATAAAATATAGCAATTTTGTAGGTATGCATTGTTATGGAACAAATGCTTCGGTTGCTCCATGATTGTGGCATGCCTTTAGACGATGTTGATTTCATTAATTCAGATGGAAAGACAATGAACAAGCTTCTGCTAGAGGTTGGCTTTTGTGCTCCACTTTCAGTTCGTCTAGATGATGTTGAAATTCCAAACTTCGTTAATTGTAGTTTTTGTCTACTACGTTATTTTCTGTAACCTATTATTGTTATCTTAGGCAAAACCACGGATGACTCTCTTTACCGGTAGCTCCAGAGTAGCAGACAAGTTGGCGGATGACCTAAATGGTAGAATCAAATTGGAAGATGCTGGATTTGACTGGAAAATCCTTGGCCCTGATGTTCATGAGGTACATCAATGGTGTAGGTGGCAAAGGGGCGGTTTGGGTGCCATTTCGAATATGATACTCTTTAAACTGGTGTTAAATGGGTTAGGCCTGATTGGGCCAACCCACAAACACATACTTTTTTTTACTGAATTTTCAAAATGGTTAATCTGTTAAATTTTAGTACCAAAACAATAGTATTACAAAATACTCTGTTAATTTAATTAAAGAGAGGTTGGAGGTTTTATGCAATCTGAACACACTTTGGGTGACTTTCAATACGTATTTGTTTATAGAAATGCTCTGGGCCTTAAATGGATCACCCATTTGTCCATTTATGGATCATAAGTCCGTCCATTGATTTATTAGCAGGTGGATTATGTTTCATGGGTTTGTGATCAAGATGCATATGCGTGCAGTGGTCAAAAGTGCTCAGCACAGTCAATGCTTTTTATGCATGAGGTTAGCTGCCACATCCCACATCATCTCTTTACCCCCTCTGTCCCAAATGTGTTTTCTTTAGATTTTTTAAGAAATATATGCAAAATATTCTTACACATGTTAGATACAATTGCTGGAAGTCTGTTGATCTTATTTTTAATAAGGAAAGGATAGTGTTGAACGTTCCAATATTGACTATCTGTGGGACCAAGAAAATTTGTAAAATGAACCCTTTTTATGATAGTTGCAACATTTTAATTCCAGGTAGATCTCTTGTCAACAGTTTCCAACTTTTCTTTATTATTATACATGCAGAACTGGAGCAAAACATCACTCTTGCGCCAACTGACTGATCTAGCTGCAAGGAGGAAGCTTAAAGACTTGACTATTGGCCCAGTTCTTACTGTAAGCATCCTTCTTTGTTGTTAAAGTATATTTGAAAAAGGAAAAGGAATTCTATTTCCTTTCTTTATCTCGAGAAAATTGATGCATCATACAAATAACATGAGTAAAATTGTTGGTTCTTGATGCAGTTTACAACAGAAGCTATGCTAGATCACATGAAGAAGTTGCTTCAAATTCCTGGATCCAAAATACTCTTCGGTGGTGAAGAACTGGAAAACCATTCCATTCCTAAAGTATATGGTGCTATCAAACCTACAGCTGTATTTGTTCCAATTGAAGAAATACTGAAAGATGAAAACTACGAACTTGTTACAAAAGAAATATTTGGCCCATTTCAGGTAAACGCTAGTAGAGTATGGGATTCTTAATTAGTGTTTTGGCTTAGCTTCATTTTTGGGGTTTTCGGCTTATTGAAGTTTTCAAAAAGGGGTTAATCAATCTCCTATCTAATATTGTACGAGCTTATCAACTTGAGTTTTTTTATAATTATGTTCAAGTTTATAAGCTTATAAGCTGTTAAAATGGACCTCTTGGGAAAAAGAAAAAAGAAAGCTGTTAAAATGGACTTCAATGGCTTCTTGAAATTTTAAAAAGCTGATAATCGCAGAAGATAAGCTAGAGGGAACAAAATTGAAAATTTTTTCCCAGGTTTTTTTTTCTGCACTTGTGCCCTTGGATGACTGTTTCTAATCTTTAGATTATTACGGAGTACAAAGATAATCAACTTCAACTGGTGTTGGATGCCCTTGAAAAGATGCATGCACATTTAACTGCTGCCGTGGTTTCAAATGATCCATTGTTTATTCAGGTTTGATCAAAAAGATTCATTAATCTGTTCTTTATTTTTCTTCTTTTGTTGCTATGTGTTCTTACCACCATCTATCTATTGTATAATCTAGTTGGAAAACAGTTGGGTCAGGTAACGTGTCAAAATGGGTAAAGTTTGGTACTACATGTAGGAACGATTTGGGTTGACCCTGCACATTTTGTCCGATTCGTTTTTCCTTGTAAATAATTAGGTTGGCAATTATGATTGCATAACTTTTATTATTTCAATGATGATCTAATTTTCTTAAATCAATTATTTTAAAAAGTTTTACACATTGCGTTATGCTATGCGGGTGATTTTGACCTGTTAGGCATAACGCATATCCTAAATCAGCCCAGATATGAGTAAGCGGGTCAAACTAATCTGTATTACTTATTAAACTGGTCAAAATCAGGATTTTTTTGATTCGGTAACTATATTAGAAATTTCAGAAATAAAAGAGTAGTAATTACTTTTTATTTCTGTCGTCCAAATGGACCAAATGTTACCTTTGCATATATTTAGCACACAAAGTTAGTTTAAAATGGTAGATATTATGGCTTCACTATTAAGATAAACTGATGGTTGCAACAAATTTCCAGGATGTTGTCGGGCAAACAGTCAATGGAACCACTTATGTTGGACTTAGAGCAAGAACCACTGGGGCGCCACAGAATCACTGGTGAGTATTGAAACAAACACTACTTTCTTTCATTATGAATTTCTTTTGTATCTTACTCCAATATCTTTTAATTTAGTGATCAACTTTTAGAATATTCTACCTTAATTTTCTTTTGACCAGAAACACTTTCTGCCTGCTCATTTCGATGATTTAATTACATTGTTAAAAAAAAAAAAATAATCTTTTCCTGATTTAAATTAATAAGGCTTATGCAGTAACTAGGAAACTTTGGCAACTTTCAACTCATCTCTTTTGAAGCTAGTTTATGTCACATTCATTTGATGTCTTAGGACGAAACCGTAACTCGAATAGACCAATTTATAAGTTAATCGGTGAAATTCGCAGCACTACATAAATATAATGGTTATATGATATCAAACACGAAAAGTTGAAAAACAAATGACTCTAAATAAAATCTTTGTTGTGACTAATTTGGATGGACATTGTGTGTGCAGGTTTGGACCTGCTGGAGATCCAAGAGGAGCAGGAATAGGAACTCCTGAAGCTATAAAACTTGTGTGGTCGTGTCATAGAGAGGTTATATACGATGTTGGCCCGGTCCCACACAAATGGCAACTACCACCCTCTACTTGAACTACTTTTTTTCTGGGTGAGGAAAGATGGCATTACCACGGCATTTATTGATGATTAAAGTTGACTGCAGTCGACAAGTTATTGACCTTGAGCTCTGATTGACTCAAATGTAAGGCCATCGACGGCTCTCTTTGTGTAGGCAAATGATGAGTGAGTTAGCTAGTATAAGGCATACACTATGATTACTTAAATTTGAATAAGTTATAAAAGTATTGGAATGGTTTAGTCATGTGGGACATTGCAACCAATGCTGCCACCGTGAAAACAGCCGTGCTAAAAAGGGACCTTATTTGCTCAAATAAATAAAATAGATTAAATGTACAACATGATACTTAGGAATTGCCAATCACGACAATACCCAATTGCCCATGATAATAACAAAGAAATAGGTGGTCTTGGGTTTTGAAATCATCAAAAAGACTAGATAAAGTTACTTTCAACCTATAGGAAAAAGTTGGAATAACTCTTTAACCCCTTAAATTTTAATCAAAATTTAGATTAAGATATCAAATTTTGGCTCTAAATTTCTAATCATTAACAAGTTTTAAACACTAACAAAAAAAATAATCCGCGTTATACGGACCATACAGTGATGTAGGATATATTTAATCGTTAAGGGAAAAATCCAATTGACGTTTTAATTGGTTTTGGTTAACTTAAAATATAATTTGAATCATTTTGAACAACTTTTAATCGATAATAAAAAAATATCTATTTTCCCGTATAACTTATAACTTATAATATATATGTTGTACGTATTTTTATATTAATAAAGTTTTTCATTTTATGTTAAACTTTTCTTAAGCAATGTGATGTAAATTCAATTTTCAGTTTAAATGAGAATTTGAAAGTTTTGCTATCTTACATCGATTTCAAAAAACTTTATAGCATCCATTTAACTATTTAAGTGCTATATATGTTCTTTTAAGTATCACTAGCACGGTACCCGCATAATATGGCGGTGGTCATTATGATGGTTGGTGGTGTCGACGATGGGTTGTCATGGTGGCGATTATTGGTGGTGGTGACAATGTCGATTGGTGCAGGTTGATGTACATGTAAAGGTGATGATGGAAATATTTAAAAGATAAATGACTCATGGTGTAAATTAATTTATTAAGGGTAAAATAGTCATTTTATAATTATTCTTTTTAACAAGAGGTGTACAATATTTATATAATAGTATAGATATTGGTCGAGTTATGTGGAACATTGCTACCAATGCTACCCCATGAAGATGACCATAGTAAAAATGAATAAATCTACAACTTGATTCTAAAATATTTTAATGTTTAAAAATCGATCTTATTTGTTCTTTCTTAATTTTGTGTATCTGCTTAATATTTTACTGCTTTTTTATTTTATGCCAATTCCATAATACTTATTAAGTGCATTTTAAAAACTGATTAATAACAATATCTATATCTATACTTATATATTTGATTCTTCTCATTTTCTAAAAATAAAAAGTTGTATATATCCAAACTATCCTTTTTTATTTTATTTATTTATTATATTAAATAGCTCCATATAAATACTTATACAACCCTTAATGAAATTATTTATAACATGTATATCTCAACTCTTAATATAATTATATACTACACTCTTTTACATCAACTACTTTTATAATAATAACTCATGTGTTATCGTCACCACAACCACCTGTTAAAACCACCATCGCTGCCGCCATTATACTACTGATAGTGTACCGTCCTTGTTACTAAGCTAGTACAAACTGGCAGCAGCCTTACTGGGTTCATATAAGGCTTCATATA
>JANDBE010000028.1:17460127-17471330 GCA_024320915.1 Erigeron philadelphicus
AGTTTCCCACAGATTACCCGCAGATTAATCTAAGTTATGGGAAATCTGTGTGAAATACTTCCCACGGATTACACACAGATGAATCAGTTCCGTGGGTAATCCGTGGTAAATACTTTGAAAAATGAGGTTGTGTTATTTGTGGGAAAATCGTGGGAAATATTTCCCACAGATTACCAACAGATAGATGGAAACCGTGGGAACATTTCCCACAAATTACCCATAGATTCATAATCCGAATGAATTTAGTGGGAAATCCATGAAAAAGTTTTTGTAAAAGTTGTTTTGGTTTATTCGTGGGAAATCCATGGGAAGAGTTTCTACAGATTTTTCATGGATTATTATATTTCAAGAGTAATTTATGAGAAATTTGTAAAAATTACAAATAATTTATCAATTTTTTTAGTGTATTTACTATATAAATAAATGGATGTACATTGTATGTAAGTATATGTATTTGACATATAAAACACAAACATACATACTACACAAAAAAATATACATACACATATACGTATTCATGCAACAATGCCACAAACATGAGTTGTTCTAAGTGTGACAATATTATTATTGTGTGCTAATAAATACATATTATAGAACACTTTTTAGTTTGGTCATATTATGTAATAACTTATATGATATTTAATATGTAAGTCCCAACAGAGTAGTTTAATAAACACTTAAATGTTAGGGGTTTTATTATCTTAGTATCTAAGGGCACGTTTGGTCCGCGAAATGTTTTTGGATGGAATGGAATCTTTCAAAGGAATTGGAATTTGAAGGAATTGGTTTTAGGATGTTAGGGTCTCCTTATATTCTACCCTATAACATTGATACGTAAGTCCTATTAAAGTTACTATATAAGACACTTATTTGGAGGGGTCATATTATGTTGTTATACAACGAACCACTTATTATATAGGTTGTGATATAATAAGTTATTGAACATTTTATATATAAGTAACATTATATTAAACATTATGAGACATTTTATATCCAATGACACAATTGGGCTTTCTACTTTGCATGTTGTCTCATATGGGCCTAATAGACCCATGTTTCTCAATCAATCGTTTGGGCCTAACGAGCCAAGTATATGTATATGTTTTACTAGTTGGGCCTATTGGGCAAAAAAAAAATACTTTCATCAGATGTATAAAATGGGCAAAATGAGCTGTATATGTTTGTCTTTCACTCGATTAGACTAATTGGGCTTTAACCTCATTTGTTATCTCATGTGAGCCTAATAAGCCCAATATATCTCTCAATCATTCGTTTTGGCCCTAACAGGCCAAATATGTATATATTTCTAATCATTTGGTCCTATTGGGCCAAAATAGGTTCATCAAATGGTCGTATGCGTTCTTCAAATTAAAGGGTACTTATCTGGGTTGGTTTCAAATACGATAATGGTTATTCTATTTCGAATTCCAATTCAATACAGTCAAACCTCTATAAACTAATACTCGATAAATTAATACCTCGATAAAATTAATAATTTGTCCAGACCCAACTTAAAAGATTAGTGAAAATTAACACTCGATAAATTAATAACTCGCTAAATTAAAAAAATATAGTTGTCCCAACACTATTAATTTATAGAGGTTTCACTGTTTAGTGTTATGAACAAGCTTTTCCATTGAATTGTTTCATTGAAACTATCAATGCACATAAATTCTATAAAACCACTTTCTCATAATTTACTTACAATGTCCATCAATAAAATAAATGAAAAAAAAATTAAAAATAAATAAATTAACTTAACAAATTAATTTATGAATCAACCTAAAAGTCTTTATCGCATAGTAAGTGTAATCAACTTATTTTCTTTTTACCAAATATCATCATCATGTTGTTAAATCGTTTATTAGATTAATTTGTAAGGTTGACTTATCATTTTTTTTAAAAAGTAAATAAATTTTATATAAAAACATTAGTATAACATAAAAAACCAAAAAAGTAAGTTAGAGTTATTACTCGAAAATATTTTATGTACACACGGGATTAAATTTAATACAACATGAAAGAAAAAAAAAAAAAAAAAAAAAAAAAAAACGCCTATATAACGGATTGATATCCGAGCATTCCCACGACCATCCATCTATAAAACGTTGCTCGGTTAATCATAGAACATCCAAAAAATTTGTAAAAGAAAATTCCTTAAAAAGAGTAGACATGCCTAAAAAGGGACGAGGGAGACCACCTAAATCAAAGTCGTCAACGCATGATACAAATATTAAACACAATGATTCGTATATGAGAAGCGAGGAAGACGTTGGTTATGGTATAATATCTATTTGTTTTTTCATTTAATTTAAGCTGGTTATGGTAGTCTTTTAATATATGTTTCTGACCAATTTGCCATTTGATCTCAATATGCAGATATTAATTTAAGACGTGAATCTTACAATAGTTTTTCCATTAATAATGAGCCAACATTTGCAACACTCCTCTGTGGTCAGAACCAACTTCAAGTTGTAAGTTACACAAACTAATTTATTGTATTACTTGGTCCGTGTCATCTGTCATGCAATAGCTTAATCATTAGTCAAAAACATCATATTGAATGTAGTATTTTTTTTTTTTTGAACAGTATATTGAATGTAGTACTGACGGAATAAAATAAATGTAATAATGAAATTAACATCATAATTAATCAAAACATTAATGTTTGGTTGCTATAATAGAATGGAATGGAATAAATAGAAACTGACCAAAATACTCAATAAGTCGATATATAATTTTGTTTATCTTGTCTTATTTTTATTTTTTTTTCGAACATTCAGTATGCGATATCACGGAAACCTCACCGTATAATGGTGAAGCCTTGTACGTACCCTAGACAACACAATGTTGACCATGGACCGACACAAGTATTCGGAGGAAAAAACCCCAAGACTTGTCATCCCTAAGGATCGAACTCAAGACCTTGGATAAAACCTGAGATGCTTCTGATCAATTGGACTAGTGTTCATTTTAATCCTTATAAAAACAAACTCATTTTCGCTTAATTAAGATTTTAAAATACCCCAATTACCCTTACACATTTAACCTTTCTCTCAACCATACATTTGGTGTTCACAAAATACCCCATCTAATTTCAACCCAAACAAATATCAGTCAAACTCTAATCTTAATACCTTTTTTAAAAAATTGTATACATTTAAAACCGGCAACAAAAGTTCTGAAAAACAAAAATATTATGTTGTTAATTATCGTGGTTACAGTATTTCTCGCTGTAACTTGTCGCCGTTGCATCACACGGATTCTAGACTAGTAAAAGATAATGAGTTTGTGTAGAAGTTAAAAGACTAGATATATAATTTCATTTCCATTCCATAATGGAATAAATGCTTATGTCATAATTGATGTTAGTAAAATTTAATGTTAAAAATAAATAAATCTACGTATAAATATCCTTTTAAATCTTTTAATTTTATAAATTAGTTTTTATCTTAAAAGTAATATTTATTTTCTTGAAATACTATTAAGATCTTTGGCAAAAATTACTTTTTATATAGTTTTATAATTTTTTAATTCAATAATTCTTTAGTTTTAGTTTTAATGATCTATACTGCTATATAATAAATATGTACCCTTGTTGAAAAGTTAGAAATAAAAGAGATGTAAATGACCATTATACCTTAATGAAATAGTTTACACCATTAGTTCTTGAGTATTTTTTAAAACATCATCACTACCCTTTTAGATAAATTACATTTACATCAATTACATTTACATCAACCTAGCTACAACACCCGCCACCGCCATCTATAGTCGCGACTCGTGCTATTACCACCCGTCGTTGACGCCACTGACAGCTGTCACAACCACTAGCTGCATTATGCATACACCGTGCTAGTATAATACAAAAGAGAGAGTTCGGAAAGAATGAAAGGTAATGGTACTATTAATTACTATAATAAGGTTACAACAAACCTTATATTTATAGGGTAGAGATAAAATGGTCTAAAGACATACAAAAACTTTAATATGAAAGGTGAATATTCATCATAATTATATTTCACAATAATAATATAATAATTTACTAATTAATATCATTGTCTATTTTATTTTTGTTTCAAACACTATTTTTTCATTTGATCAAGAATCTCAAGTATTGTTTTTAAAATTTTACTTTATTAAATTTTGAGTTTAAAAAATTTACTTTTAACAGATTGATACATTATATTGAATAAGAAATAATGAGCAAAATGGCTATGTAAATAACCATTCACTATTTTCATTATGGTTGGTTTGTATTCAATACGTTTAGTTTTAATGCATTTGTACATTGCAATCTCTCGAGTTAAATTAAAAAATTTTCAAAACGTTGATTTGCAGCATATTAATAATGAATGTATAAAATATATTACAATAAATATCGTTTACAAAGAAGTATTATAATAAATGAAATAGAATATATGTTTTCAATTTTCAAAATTACGTTCTTTTATTTTGATTTTACTTGTATCTTTTACACTTAAGTTTACCAATTTGTTTTTCCAGATATTTTTAAATTCAAATTACATGGGATTTTAATATATATTTAATAATTTAATTTATTTTAAATGACGTAAACGATATATCTGATATGAGTTTAAATGTACGATATGTATATTGTAAGTTGTAAACATTTGTACTCAAGTTTGTCCAAAAAGCTTTGCTCAATTAAAAGTTAATTGACGGATTAATTATTGGTTGATTCACGTACTTTTCAATTTTTTACATGATTAAACGTTTTAACCTGATAACCGGCCTGTGATGGTAAGTTAAACTATTTTCCTTTTACGAAAATTCATGAATTTAGCAAAAGACAATAAGGAGTAAACATTAACTAAAAGCATAACAAAAAAAAGAATTGAAAAAAAAAAAAACCCAAATAACCAGCATGAAGGGCTGAGCAATAACCTGCCAATTAGCTAGGCTGATTCAATGTTCAATGAGCGATGTATTCTGTGGGTGGCATGAAACCCATATACATGTTTTGAATTGTAATTATTAGGGAATTCTATAAACCTGCTACAAATGGGGTGTCTCTGAACATTTGGATCGGTTCTTAGTTATACGAAAATTGTTTCCTTAATTAATTATGTTACGTAGTAAATCCTTCGTTAAATAGGACATATGCTAGTGTTAATTTAGTTGTAGTAAAATAGCCGATTAGGTATATATATGCTTTTGGTGGTATCATTTTTTAGTCATAAACTGATAATTGTTATGTTTGACAAAATTATTACTATGAAATTGAAAAGGATATTGTGTTACATGGTTAAGAATAATATGAGTGGAAGGGGCATTTTTTATTGTATGATACAACACCTTAAAACATATTTGTTGGTGTATGAAGAAAAATGATGGTATACGGATCCTCACATATATCATATTTTTTTGCATCGACTAAATACGGTTCAACTTTAATTTACGCAACTTGCTAGGTGAACAAAGATATAAGTTACAGTGAAAGTCTATTAAAGTTTAGCAAGGATTTGGGTCCAACAGCGAGAAAGGTAGCTCATCGAATGCTTAAACGACAAAGTCCGATGTCCTACCAAGCTCGACATCTGACCGAGCCAATGTTGTCTCAACCTGAACCTCAACAACACCAACATTTTGTGGTTTTAAATTCGATGGACCTGTCTTTGGGAAGCACCAATAATACAAACCAATCTAGCCAGCCATTAGTCCGGTTTAGAGATTCTAGCACAGATTGTATGACCAATTATAAAGGGAAAAATATAATGGTCGATAATGGGCAAGCAGAGGGCAACAAATGGGACGCTTTTGATGAGTTAGGGCTCTTATTTGCTAAACAAAAAGGAGGGGTTAAAATTGGAAATAGTTCATCTGATAATAAAGATTTTGTTCACAAGAATGTTGGTTATAGCCAAGTCCATAACCAAAGTTACACCAACCCAGCCCGTTCGTTTATTTCAAACTATAACAAGATTTCTGGTGGTGAATCCAAGAAGGTATTTAGCCCATTAAGAGGGCTAAATGGTGAAGGAAGCTCAAGCCCATGGATCCAACTGCCATCCATGGGCGAACCTTCACCAATGCAGACACAAAATTGGTATCCGCCGCCATTTGAAACCAAGAATCAAGTTGTGAATAACGACTGCTTTGACGACGAACTAGAAATGCAACTTGCTCTGGCTCTGAACATGCAAATGACAACAGATCAAGAATCAAATATTTGGGCCCAAAACTTGGGGGAACCTAGCGCGCAGCCAAACCAGTTTCTGCAACCGGACCAAGTACTACCTCTACAAGACCAGGTTCTGATGCCGACTTTAACGCAAAATTGGTCTCATATGGCAAACTTAGGTGCTAACCCGGAGCAATATTACGCGTTACCATTTGGTACACATCAAGATTTTGGGTTTCAGATGGGAAACAACAACCTGCAATATCCTCCACCGGGTTTTTGAGTAAGCTGAAAAGACATCATTTCCTAAAGCAAGATAGTTTTCAATAAGTTGTTATTTGAGGGGAAGTGTGTTTCTTAGACATTTCTGAAGTTTATTTTTTTCTTTCTACATATTATTGCATCAGACAATATGAATGTTTTAGATTTGGTTAATAAATTAAGAACCTCAAGTACCTTCTGGTGTATCAATATATCCTAAAAAACTAAATGTTCCTGCTTCACTATGGAACCTTAATATAGACCCATAGTTTTGAATGGGCATAAAAAGAGAAACGAGCCCAAAACTAGCCCACAAACAAGTCCAACAAATTAAAATGCACACATAGCTATGCAAATAACTCCTAAAATACAGCGTATTTGGGACCGAAAAATGACCTACGGCCCTTAGGCATTTTTCTTGTTTCAGGCATTGATTCGATTGGTCTCAGGCTTGAAACAAAGCTCTGTACTTTTAGCAAAACATTTTACTCGTATATGTGAGTATTACTTATTAGGCCTCTGGAATCGAAGATCTTGCTCTTTCTCACATGGGCCTACCCCAATTTAAGTACATCAGTTTGTTGACCTTATATTATATCATGATCACATGTTATAAATTACACTTCAATTCATTGGATTAATTCTAATTGCTAAAGACGGGATAACTTAACTCTATATTGTGCAAAATTAACTTTAACTTACATTAATATTCTTACATAATCATGTTGAACATTATATAATGTTGTAACTTTGTTTAGTTGGAGCTGACTATGGAGTGATCGTGGTTAAATTTATTTTTCATAGTTTGAAGTCATATTAGTTTATTTGGTTTGTTCATATTCAAGTGGTCACTAATAGATTTTTTTTCTTGTAGTGGTATTCACAAATTCAGTTCTATAATTCTCAGCTGAAAGATCCCCGTTTTATTCAAGCACGTTACGTACCTCTCTATTCTCTATTATATAGTATACAGTACATAAATGGCTTAATGAGTCATGTTCGTTCGACTGACGCTTTACATTTCACAGCTAAAGTAACCTAGTAACATCATCTCTCGTTACCTCAAATGATACATATAACTATTGATCTATTTTTACATTTTCTCTGTGTAAGGAACTAGCCACAACTATGAATATATGATAATGAGTTAGTTAGACAACTATTATATTGCAAAAAAAATACAAGTGTAATATAATAGTAACAATACCATAGAATGATGCTCAACCATGTCCATAATCATTTTGCAAGAGAATGAGTTACAACGGTATTATGCTATAATGTTGATTTTTTTTATATATTAATTTTATTTAAATTACGATATTTTAAAAATAACATAAAAAAATATAAATGTACCGTCTTGGTATGCAGAGCGCACACCGCATAGAACTCATATCTGGTGACTTATCATTCTCACACGTGAATCACAAAATGTAGTTTTTCCACCTGATTTTGACAAGATTTAAACCTTTTACTTATAGTTTTTATCTATGTGTCTATGTAATCACATGGTAACCGTACCAGTTGATAAATGATCGATTGGTATTAGTGTATTACGATACTATATACATTATTGTCAAATCATCGTCTCGTTTTTTAATGAGTTTTAGTTGGTGTTATATTTAAAAATGAAATTGAATAACATGGAAAAAGGAAGGAGCATTGGTTTATGTCCCTTTGTAGGAATAATAAAAGCCTCAAAGTTGTACTTTGAATCACGAACGCAACAAACATAAGTGGTTAGTTTAATCACAAGTACCCACTTCAGGGTCTGCAATTTTACAAAAGAAGTATTTGTTTATTGGCTTTGCCTCAAAAAGACAAGTTCAGCCCGCGATTCATCACGCCGCCCCAACAAATCAAACTTTTTTAGACTTCGAGATTATGATGACATATACCCATAACTTTGAATAGTAAATCTCACCTTTAAACATTTTAGGTATTATATTCATATTTATAAAATATAACGTTTGGACCACTAGGTATATATATTTGGCATCATTTCAGCGTTGAGTAAAATGGCGGCATCCGTCGTGTTCTGGGTGGGGTCTGACTTCCACCCAGCAACATCCATGATGAAAAGAATTTCAAGTAATATTTAATTTAATTTTTCAGACTCGTGAATATATAATCGAATAAATGGTACCATAAAAGTAAAATCGGTGATAACATGGATAAGAGTAAAGTTTACATTCAACTTGAATTTTAAAAGTATTCAATTGTGATATACGTTTTAAATAAAATGAGGGCATGAGGCACGGAAAAAAGCCATTGGCAAACAAATTTAAGTGGTGTGAACACATTAGCCGTCGTTTCTTGGATACTATGTAAACTATATAGAGTTCATTATATATAATTGTTTTAAATTGTTAGGGGTTAAAGTTAATAGATCCAATCATTTAAATTTAGCTTGCTCCGACATATTTTAAGATTATTAACTTAAAATAAATAAAATTAAATATTATTTTACAAGAATCAACAAATTAACAATGGAGTATATTTATACACTACTCCTTGAAGATGTGAAATAAAATAATACTCAGTTTACTAGCTAGATGTCTAGATAAGTAGATGAGCTAAACTGCCTTTCAAAATGCATATCAAAGTTGTATTCAATGCTACTTGAAAGCCAACACTCGATCTTTGCTTAATGCCGACAGAAAGTATCATCCAAGATATTCGCTCAACCGGCTATCTTGGACCAAAAATCGATCGCCTCTTATTGGTATAATCTCAATTTGGACATGTCTATGTATATATCTTTGATGCTTGCTAGTATGTACTAGCTTTTTGCTTGTATCTGTTTTAATGAAATATTGTTTGGAAAAAAAAAAACACATAATAATAATCATGCTTTTGGTTGCTGTTGACTTTCTTCAATTAGAACTCTTATTGATTCGAAGTTATCAAGTTCATGTATATTGAAAAAAACAGTTAGTTTCAATCCAATCACAAGAAGTTAATTGGGAATATGGATTCAAAGGATGCCAACCCGAGTTCACCTTTCAGATAGGTATCGACATTCATTCTAAAATCTATGTATACGATATGTTGTTTAATTCATGTTTGTAAAAGATCATTTATGTCTTAGTTTAATTGCTCAAGAGATTTTGATCCATCTGAGAGCAAGTTTATTTGAGAGTAAGGCCGCGTTTGCTTTGCGCAGATTTTAATGGAATCTGATGGAATTGAAATTAAATTACATTCCTTAGTGTGTTTGGTGGTTCAAAGATTAAAGAATCTCCTTATCTTGGATTGCAAACATTCTCTCATTTGATGAAATTTACATTCCTTAGGGATGGATGAAAAAATCTCATTCCGTCTGTCACTGAAATTTACATTCATTAGCCGTCTACAACAATATATGTTTTACACAGCTGTAATTTATGCATTAAACTGTGTACATTTATTGTGGATGGTTAATAAGTGTCGTAGATATATCACATCCCTTTTATAAAACTCCAATTCCTTTGACAAATTTCATTTCTTTCAAAAGCATTACGTGAACCAAACGCGACCTAAATTTTTTGTCCATGACATACAAATCTACTAGTCACATGATTTGATGTGAAGAGAGCTCTCTATTTTCCTTTTCAAAAGGTTTAATTAAAGAAATCTCATGATCGAAAGAACTCTTTATATTAAAATTTCACATGTTTTAAATATAATATATATCATATGACCTAATGTCATTCTTTTGGAAAATTGTGTTTAAAATATCGACCCCGAGGCGCATTCCTCTCTTCACTACTTTAGTTCCATATAAACTTTTTTTGCCACGACCACCACCACCACTATTATACCTAGTATATATGCATCATTTTACCTTACATCATCATTAATACTGTTGAGTCATGGATTCGCTGAATACTTGCTGAGACAAGTGCTCGCTGAGAGTCTCAGCGAGAAGCTCTCTCAGCAAGCCCTCAGCGACCTTATTATCTTCAAGTCAAGGATAAGTTCGATGACTCGCTTCCAGTATTTGTAAGTCGAATATAAGCAGAAGTTTGAAGATAAGAGATTGGTCCCAATGACACGTGTTGATCAAGCAGAGAAAAGACATGTGACCTTGTACCAAAATGGCATCTGTGTCTTTCTCTTTCATACCAGTTTCGGAAAGAAGACAAGATGGAAAAAAAACACCTTACAGATCAGTCTTACACACCAATAGATGGTTGACAACCTTCATGTGTCAACATCTATTGGGTTGTCATGTGATGCTTTGCTCTGCCTATATAAAGCATCACTTGACCTAGCCGCAAGGATGTTGGTGTGTTCCACATTTTACACTTAGTGTGTTTTTGCACTTATTGTAATTGTTAAGTTTTTAGTGTGTCAAAAACTTAACAATATTTTCTATTTTCTTCTTTGTAAACCAACTATGTATTCATCGGTTAATTAATAATACATGTAATTAGACGTGTTTACTTTTGGTGTTTTTTATGCTTAATTAATTTACATTAGTTGTAATTTAGTTTAATCTGTACAAACTCGGGACTTTTATATATATAGATATATTTTTTACATAATTATTATATTTAGTTGTTTGTAATAAATATATATAATAATTTGAAATAAATAATGTTTCTACAAACAATTACGCTATTTATATATACATATATACCCAGACAAAGAAAGCTTTTCCTTAACCTTTTTTCATTCTTTTAATTAAAAGTTTAAATACCTCGAGTTCTTTATTCTCGCAATGGAGAAATCTATCTCAAAATTAACGTTTTAATGACCGATGACTTTCAAAGAATAAACTTATGACAACGAAGACAATATTTGTATGTAATTTCT
>JANDBE010000028.1:17486500-17498648 GCA_024320915.1 Erigeron philadelphicus
CAGATGCGAACTGATACAGAAATTCAACTGAAGGCCTCTCGAGACGTAAGGTGGCAGAGTGTATCATTGGTTCATATAATGAGTCTATCTTGCACATCTACGTTTATTTTAACGTGGAGTGCTATATCTTTATATGGGCAGCAAAACAGGAGGGTCCAAGGTTTGGGCAACATTTGCAGGTTTAGGTCAAAATGGATTTTGGTACGGTCATGTTTGGTTGACCTGAAGCACTTTATCCCCTCTTTTTTCAGTATTATTGTATTAAGGATGGTTAAAATACATATACTTTTTAAACACTATTTAGTCTTCCGATCAAGCTGATTGGGAGGTTTAGTCCAATTAATATCACTCTAGGTAATTTGTTTGACCCTTTTTAAGCTATTTCTATTTATTTATCTTACTGGATTGTAACTTAATGATAAATTGCAGCCCATTTAAAAGTACATGAGTTGAAGTCACCACAACCAGTCACTATAATGTCCAATGCAATAGATGTATATGTAATTTGGTTGTTGTGGCAAGAAAGCCTACGAGGAAATCCCAGAACACATTACATAAAATTTATGAGATGTATGATATGGGTTTGGGTTGCATGACAGGTTTCAATGGCGATGGCAGCAAAAGCAAAGGTTCTACTTCGGGAGCTGAAAACAGTGAAGGCGGATCTTGCTTTTGCAAAGGAGCGTTGTGCTCAGTTAGAAGAGGAAAATAAAATCCTTAGGGAGAATGGAGGAGAAGAAGGGGATCGCCCTGAAGATGATGATCTGGTATGTTAAATTGTCAACAAATCTTATGCCTCTGTAGAGATAACAGCTCTGATCCATTTGGCCATTTGCTTATGATCTACTTGGGTTTGTCTTGCTATATGAGGAACATGTTAAATAGGTTGAAAACCCCTTAAGTAAAAAAATAAATTAAAATGTGCATATAACCATGTAACTTGTTTCTAGAGAGTAAGATTATTGTTATCAGAGATGGCTTCTGTAATCATAATTAGTATGTTACCCAGATATTAAAACACGGACAAAAAAGGCTACCACCCTCCACCCAATTGTTACCCTAATATAAAAGAAAGAAATTTAAAACATAGTGATGGTAATAATGTCGTCATCTTTGATGTTATACCAGATGGAAAGGCGAGTCATATTTACTCTAATTGATTTGCTTGCAGATTCGGCTCCAACTGGAGTCACTTTTAGCAGAAAAAGCTCGGTTGGCACAGGAGAATTCTGTCTATGCAAGGGAAAATCGGTTTCTCCGGGAAATTGTGGAATACCACCAGCTAACGATGCAGGATGTGGTGTACATAGATGAGAATAGAGAAGAGGTCTCAGAAGTATATCCCATCAACTCCCTCACAACCAGTACAAACCTTACAATTCCAACGACTCCTCGGAATATAAACCCACATGTAATTGGAGATGTCTCATCTCTACCCGTTACTCCCACCAGCCCCTTTGTTGATGTACAACACAAGATATGAATTTTTTTTTTTGCTTTCTTAATAGGTTTGGGGTCCTCAAGCTGTTTTACTTGTAAACCTATAATTTATACGCCGTAAATGTAATTGTTAAAATGTGGAATTTTTTTATAGTACATGTATGATGTATGTATGCTTATTTTTCTTAATGTTGATTAGCATCTATTCAGACCATTCTCTATCTTATGCTCTTATAATGTTCTTATATGTCTGACTATAATATGATGACCTAGGCGTTATAAAATCATATTAACAAACATTTATTATGTGACATTTTAGTATTTTACAGTATAGAAAACTGATACGACTAGTTCATCTTATAAATTGTGAGAGTTTGTTCATAGTGAACTGATGAAAAAGACTTAATCTTCGGACGCTATAGCGTCAGGGATACAAACCTCATGATGGGGAGTTATACAAGTTCAAAGTGGCTGTACGCCTGTACTAGGTGACTCTGGTGATAAAGTTTTGATGATTCACATGGAAGCTTTATGAAGACATAGATAAACATACATTAGTCTAGTTATGTTCATGTTTGATGTACCATTTGAGTTACTAGACTAAATTTAGTATTGACTTTATCTAAAGGGTTTGGGTCAGTCATTTAATTGGTTCATTTCATGCATCTTTGGCTCTCTTTATAATGTTGGGAGCTCAAGAAGACATTTTTTTTGTAATAGTCGACTTTGCATCTCAATTATTTCCTTTAATTTCACATTTTGTATATTTTAACAAGGATAGAATCTCTTTTACCAAAAACATTTAAAGCAACAAAAAGTTCATCTAGCGAGGTGTACCATTTGGTTGTAATCGTATGGTTCTTTTGGATTATGAATAGGTGTAAAATAGACCATTTTATATGGCCTTTTCACAAATCCTTATCATTTTATAATAATTTTGTTTCACAATCTTTTCACAAACAAAAAATCACAAACAAAAAATCATGGGCGAAAGACATAAAAAAGTACTTATATTTTCGCCGTTCTTCAATCAAGGCATTCTTTTTTCTTTTTTCTTTTTTCGCCGTTCTTCAATCAAGGCATTCTTTTTAATTTAAGGACACAAGTTTTCCTACTTAAACGAAGGATTATTGTAAAAAGTAAATGGCATAAAAAGATACTAAACTTTTTTAGTTTTTCTATCAAGATACTCTTTTTTTTTATCTTTTAACTCAAAGACGTAACTTTGTGAACTAAATATATCGTACCATATAAACCAAGTTCACGTGTATGTGTATGTCAGATAAATTAGGGTTAAAAAAACATGATCATAAAAATTAAAGTCATGACTAAATTCTTTTCATTAATGGTATTATGGTATTTAGTAATGAACTTATATTAAAGTACATTCTGATTCCTCAATATTTTTCACAAAACAAATACATGTATTTGATGCGAAAAAGTTTTTGCTCTTAGGAGTAACCTATCCCAGAAAACCAAAAAAGCTTACTATAATTTATTTATTTTATTTTTTGTATGAAAATTTTGTATAATATTACATTATTGTGTGTGGTTGATTAGTCGGAAATGTATAACTTACAAAAATCTTTCTATAAAGAAGGAAAAATTTACATCCTAAAATTAAAAGTTATAAAAAATAATACCTTGATTGAAAAGTTAATAAAAATTAAATACTTTTTGTGCAATTTGCCCATGTAAATGTATAACATCATCTAAAGTCTAAAACTCAACTATTTGCCGCGTGTTCGGCCCATATTGTTACTTTTACCGCGTATTCGGCCCATATTTTTATCATTGCCGCCTTATTCAGCCCATATCGTTATTATTGGCGCGTACAAAAACAGCAACCTATATATACATTCTTTCACAGCCGTTGAAACCAAAAATCAAAATTCACAATTTTTTATTATTATTTCTCAATTTCCATCCTCTTCATCTTCTTGTGATCGATCAATCAATCTTCATCTTTCATTATTTCGTCTCTTTTTATATTAAGTTTTTATATTATTTCATCTGCATTTGCTTCATTAATCATTATTTCTTCTTTTATTTTTCTGATATTATTTTCTTTTATTTGTTATTTTATTATATATAATAATAAGATCTTGTTGATTATGGATGCAGATTTTATTTCTTCGACAACAACAGCTTCGTTTTCATCGAGAAATCGCCTAAAGAGAACTCGTCATGATGAGAATGTAAGATTTTTCTTTATTTATGCCTTTTACATATTTTTATAAATCTTGCATAAATTTTGAGTCTTTTTTATCTTAATTAGGGTTTAGAAAATTAGGGTTTTTAATGGTACCCTGTTTTGTATTTTTATGAGGTTTCTTGGGTATTTGGGTTATATAAATTATTTTATGTATTATTATAAATCTTGTATAAATTTTGAGTCTTTTTGTTATGAAAAGTAGGGTTTTAATGATATTCAGTGTTTTATGAGGTTTTTTGGGTATTCGGGTTTTATAAAGTTATGGGTTGAATGTTCATGATGTGATTAGGGCTTTTCATTAAAATCAAATCACAATATGCGATTAGATATAGGTTATGATTCGATTGCGTGATTTGCTACTGATTAGCGCTAATTATGAAAGTTAATGCTTTTTTTTTTTTTATCTACTTCAGCTATCTATGACATCTAAGATTGTCAAATGATACGATGAAGTATTATGATATAGTCAGAACTAAAGTTAAGACCTTTAATTTGATTATTTAAAGCAGTATCCATATCTTGTGAAAACATGTGCTCTGTGTATTGTGAATTTGTGGCACTATTTTATGTTGTGGTTTTATGATATAAATTATTGGGTATTTGGGTTTTTGTTTATATATTTTTTTCCCTTACTTATTCTTTCTCTTCTGAAATAACAGCTGGACAGATTCATTCCCAATCGTTCTGCAATGGATTTTAACTTTGCAAATTACATGCTTACGGGTGGGAAGGTTCGAAAGAAAAGCTCCTCTCATTCACCATGGGGAGAAGACTACCTAGAGATGCTTGCTGATGTTTTCAACATGAATAGAAAACGGATCCTTTCTTTCAAAAACAAGCCACCTAATGAGACTTCTCCACCTCCCCTTAAGCCATATGTGAAGCGTAGGAGATATATTTCTAAAGTAAGTCTTTTTTCTCCGACTTATAATCATTACTAGTTATAATCAGAAACTTAGAATATGAATAACGGCGCGTTTTTAATTTGTAGTCAGTTGGTATATTCGTATTGATATATATTTTTATTTGGAAATTACAGTCAGATAGGACTTTGGATACACCTGATCTTGTGGATGACTTCTATTTGAAATTAGTTGATTGGGGTAGCAGCAATTCTATTGCTATCGGTCTTGGAAATAGTGTCTATCTGTTGGATGCATCAGACATGTCAACCCCTTACGAAATTCAGTTAGCTGATGAAAACAGTGGCCCAGTTACAAGTGTAAAGTGGGCACCTAATGGAATACATGTAGCTGTCGGTTTAAACAATTCTGAGGTTCAGCTGTGGGATGCTACTACCGCACGAAGGGTATGTGTTTTTTTCTGTGCTTTATTTTGTGGATTTCTGTCACTTTTGTTGCCAAAACAGCTAGTTTTACACATTTCTGTCAAAATAGTTTGCAGTCCAAATGTTCAATACATCTTTGACCTCGGCATATTGTTTGTTAAATACTAGAAACAGACCTGATTTTAATGTGTTTATTTTTTGGTTCTGATGATGCATACCACTTGGTGTTATAATCTATTGGTGGCACTTTTTGACCCACTTGCCAATTAATAAGCTAATTTGATTCATGTATTATCTGAAACGGGTGAAATGGGTAAAGCTACAAGAATTAGTGAAAATGGATATGGGTAATAAAAGGGTATCCAAATACTTAAAACCTCTATTGTAAATTAGATTTTTATTTTAACAATATGGCTTATATGCTTATCTAATACATAACTTTTTTGGCTACCTGACCTGTTTCATTGGGTGTATAGTGAAATTATTGTTACCCAACCAGCCCTGAACTGCCCTTTTACTACTGTTACTTTAATAGAAGTTTAGACTTTTAACGAATATCTTACTTGCTCAGTTGAGGACTCTACGAGGGCATGATTCAAGAGTCGCATCTCTCGATTGGAACAATCACATCTTGACAACCGGTAGCATGGATAGTTTAATAATGAACAATGATGTTAGAATAAGATCACATATAATTGGGACATACAGAGGCCATCATCAAGAAGTTTGTGGATTAAAATGGTCACCATCAGGTCAACAGCTAGCGAGCGGTGGCAACGACAACCTTGTCTATATATGGAACCTCTCTTCTAATCAAAGAATACACCGGTTCTCAGGCCATACATCTGCTGTAAAAGCTCTAGATTGGTGTCCATTTCAGAGTAATTTACTCGCTTCTGGTGGTGGAGTTAATGATCAGTGCATTAAGTTTTGGAATTCCAACTCAGGTGCGTGCTTGAATTCAGTGGACACAGGGTCACAGGTCTCATGCTTGCTTTGGAATAGGCACGAACATGAACTTTTGAGCTCTCATGGGTTCAGTGACAACCAACTCACTCTCTGGAAGTACCCTTCTATGGATAAGTTGACTGAACTTCGTGAACATACTTCAAGAGTGCTACATATGACTCAGGTGCGGAAGTTAACTTACCTTACCTATAAATCTGAGATTCAGTCAAACTGATATTAATGTAAATTAACCATCCCTTGTACTTATGTTTTTATGCTATCTATTTCAGAGTCCAGATGGGTATAGGGTTGCATCTCTAGGTGCTGATGAGGCGCTGCGATTTTGGAATGTGTTTGATACACCCCATGTGGTCAAGAAAATAATTAAGAAGCACGCAGAACCATTTGCTTATGTTGCACTTATTAGATGAGTACGTGACAGTCAAGAATTTCACTACCGAATCAGTTTTTGAATAGGTTGTAAAGAACGTAATAGTATAAGCATCTCCAGTTAAGTTTTGTTTTGTGAAGTTTTTCTATATAATCTGAATGTGTATTCACTAAAGGTGACGGCGTTTCTTGTTTTAAAACAGATATACTATCCAGTGTACAATATTTCTTTTATGTACTCGTCATTATACTATTACAGGCAAGATTTATAGAAACAAGCAAGATTTATAGAAACTTTTATAAATGTACAATTTTTCTTTCATGCACTTGTCATATATCTTCAAATTCATACATGTGGCATCTTATATTAATATTAAGCTTCTTTTCTATTTTCTCATCCCAGGGCCCAGGCACTAGTGATGATAATAGTTATGCTGCTTTTCTCACTATTTGATCTGGCTAATCAATCTGTATACAAGTAACCATTATTACTTTTCAATATGGTTTAAGCTCAGTCTTAGTTACAACTTTCATGACAAACGTTTATTATCAAAAACACCGTGTTCATTTGATTTGCATAAAGTTTGTAACTTTCAAGTGTTATTTGATTTATGGGCTAAATGCACTCACATCATCCCTCAGTTACATTGGTGGCACCATTGGTCATGCGCTTGGGGTAAGCTTCCATCGTATCCATTTTGTTTGATAAGTTGACATAATCTGTAATGGGGTCCTTGATTGTTACTAACAGAAATTATGAGAGAAGTTTCCTGTTTAAGAAATGCTTCAATGGTCAATACATATACTGGCCATTACTTTCGATTTTTCTTATGCGACTCTCACAAGAGGGCATGACAGTTGTGGAGAATGGTATTGCAGACATCATTCAGGAAACACACAAACTACATATAAAGAAAAAGACTGGTGTCTCTAACAGGATACTGATACATGAAACTCCAAGTTCAAGTGTTGGGACTTCAAGGCAATTGCTGCAGATGACCACTCAACCACAGATGCAAACTGATACATAAATTCAACTGAAGGCCTCTCGAGACGTAAGGTGGCTTAGTGTATCACTGGTTCATACAACATGTCTGTCTTGCACATCTAGGTTTATTATAATGTGGATGCTATATCTCTATTTGGGCAGCAAAACGGGAGGGTCATAAGTTTGGTCAATGTGTGCAGGTTAAGGTCAAAAATGGGTAAATTTTGGTACGGTCATGTTGGCTTGACCTGAAGCACTTTGTCTTTATCCCATCTGTGTTCTTTATTATTGTGTTAAGGACGATTACAATACATATACTATGTAAACAATATTTAGTCTTCCGAACAAGCTGATTGGGAAGTTTAGTCCAATAAAAATTACGCTCTAAAAAAAAGGGTAAATTGATAGGAACCGTCTGATCCCATGTACCAAATTGGACCCACATAACTCCCAGCAGGGATAGTGTCAAGGTTAATCAACCACTTAAATTCAATTCTGCCTCTAGCAAGATTCTTGTTTAACCTTTTAAAGCTATTTTTATGTATATATCATACTGTATGATAACTTAATGATAAAGTGCAACCCATTTCGAAGTACATGAGTCGAAGCTGCCACAACCTGTCACGATCATGTCCTATGCAATAGATGTATATGTAATTTGGTGGTTGTGGCAAGAAAGTCTACAAGGCAATCGCAGAACACATTACATAAAGTAAATGAGATGTATGATATGGGTTTCGGTTGCATGACAGGTTTCAATGGTGATGACTGTAAAAGCAAAGGTTCTACTTCAGGAACTGAAAACAGTTAAGGCGGATCTAGATCTTGCAAAGGAGTGCTGTGCTCAGTTCGAAGAGGAAAATTAAATTCTTAGGGAGAATGGTGGAGAAGAAGGGGGATCGCCCTGAAGATGATTACCTGGTATGTCAATGCATCTTATGCCTCTGTAGATGTAACAGTTTTGACCCATTTGCTTATGAATGGATCAACATGGGTTTCTCTGGGAAATAGTGGAATACCACCAACTAACGATGCAGGATGTGGTGTACATAGATGAGAACATAGAGGAGGTCTCAGAAGTATATACCATCAATTCCCTCACAACCAGTACAAACTTGGTAACCCCAACGACGACTCAGATTATAAACCCAGTTGTAATTGCAGCTGTCTCATCAAACTGTTATATGTGTAGACCTGTAACTTGTAAGTCGTAAAATGTAATTGTTCAAAATGTGGATTTTTTGGTAGTACATATATGTATGCTTATTTTAGGACCAGACTCGACAATTTCTCAATGTTGATTGATCGACTATTCGGTCTATTCTCTATTATATATGTTCTTGCCAACCAGTTCTTTTTCCATCTACATGTTCTTGAGCACGAATAGATTTTGTGATAGCAGCAACTCGATTTAATCGTTATAGGGGCTCTTGCCCGGTGAGTTACTCGATGATCAGTCTAAGCGTTGTACTGGTCTGCAACCTTTGTCTGCATATATCTCCCATCCACAGTTAGTTTGCGTAGGTTATAGCAATTGAAGAAGAAAACCCGACTGAATTATGACACCAAGGTTTTGATGACTTAAATCCATTTCTGTTAGGAGTAGCTAGTTGTACATGATCAAATGTTTAGTATCAATAGAACTGGAAAAAGAGACTTGTTGCCCCTGGAAGAATATAGCCTTGTGTCAATGAGTATCTTTTGAAAGCAAAGACTTGGAAAACGACTATCTTTAAACCAAAAGCTAATTAGCACAGATCATATATATAGGCTACCTGCTTCCGATAATTACCTCCCATGTTCTTGTAGTACATTAAAAACAGGCACTTAAATACCATTGCCCTCTGCCGTGGCATTGACTCTGAGGTGAACAAATTTATCAGGTTATATACAAAGATTCTGTCTCATAGCTTGAGTGATGCATGTGGAACCAAGCCGAGATCTTACCATTATTAACCAAGATAACGAAGAAAGCATGCCAAAACGGCAGAATTGACATTGGAAGAAGTAAAACCAATGGATAACAAAAACTACATGAAGCATAAACCCTCTGTGATGCTGAGATGAACAAAAAACTTCCGCTCTCCCTGCAGATATAAACATTTACTTTGGTTAGCGGCAAGAATAACAAAGAAACAGAACCTATCTTACAAGAAAGAGAGAGGGCTTCACAAACATCATATATGCCTTCAAAGCAGTTTGCTTTTGCAGAATATCATTTTATTTGATTAAGACTGCAGACATCGAAATTGTCCCGAATAAACCTGAAAAAAACGAGCATACTTAATTTAGTATCTCAAAAGTGATACTTAGCTTGTATTACCAAACAACAATAAAGAAGCCGCCGTTGCCGCTTGATCATTCTTTTATAAAGCTTTACATGTTTAGCAGTTTGCATCACTAATCATATCAAGATAAAGTTGACACAATGCAAATCAACCCTTATCTATTTATTTTAGTCTATACGAGACTGGTCTGACTGAATTGCCTCATACAAATGATATGCATTTATTTTTTGTATTGATACATAGTTAATATGAAAGAATCTCTATACTATAGCAACATAATGTGCCAAATGGGTAATATGAACATCAAGAACTGATCATACAGCGTCCATCTTAAACCATTCTCACACACCGTAAAACACAAGAACGGATTGTAAAATCTTAGCAGACAGCAAGCTAATCAGAGTCACAGTTTTGTTAAACCATTCCCAAAAATTTTTATTACTATGGATCTATAATGTTATTGTTGTCTTTATATTTCACCTAGCAAATAACTAAAGTAGGTTTTGTTTTTCTATTCTGTTGATTTAACTAAAATACTCCACAATACGTTAACATTTATTCAATCAATCTTCAATATTGAAAAATCGTTACTAATAAAAATATTACACGATATGATAGTTTGATTAAAAGACAAATATAAAAACAATTTGGTCAAATATTGTTTGGAAAAGGCAGGCTGCTTAAAAAAATATTTTCCACTGCCAGGACTTGAACCTGGGACTCCTATTAAAGGAGCCGTGATGCTCAATGCTTTAAATTAGTTGTGCTACAGCAGATTTTGTTGATATCTTCTCCTTCAAATCTATTTGTTGCGACATATTAGCGTAAGCACAATAAAAGGTTAAACATCTAGCATGAAATAAAATTATTGATAAAATAATTATTGAAGTTACATACTAGTATACCAAAATCATAACCATATTACATAGAAATATAACTAATTTATGGCATATTTAAATGCGGTTTTACAATTAACTAAAACTTAATTTGATGCAACTAATACAAATCAAATGTGAGTATATATGGTTTCCGTGGAGAGAATAATAATCTTTTTTTCTCAACATTTGAGAGGATTAAAACTACGCTCTATGTTACTGTATGATGACTTAAAATAAAGTTCATGAGTCGAAGTTGTCACAACCAGTCACGAATCAGCATTTAATTTGGTTAGAGGAAGAATAATAAACAGAAACTATGTTACATGAAAGAGAGAGGGCTTCACAAACCAACCTTATCTATTTTCGAGACTTACATCATTCAAAATAATATGCATTGTTTCTGTATTGATACATAATTTATTTAAAAAGGAAACTCGATCTATATAGCAACATAATGTGCATAATGGGGAATATGAATATCAAGAACTCATACGACCACTCATTTTAAACCATCTCACACGTCGTAAAACACAAGAACAGATTGTATAATCCTAGCAGATAGCAGTCTAGTCAAAGTCAAAGGAAGATCACCGAAAAACAAGCATGATATAACAAAACCAACAAGAATAAGAGAATAACAAGAATGTTGCTATCCATATCTATATACTAATATTTTAGGGAGTTAAAGGGCACGTCAAAGGATATACTAGTAGCAGAATCAAAATTCAAGTCATACAACTGTGACATATCAATAAAAGGCAAGCAGCAATAAATGTTAAAGATCTAACAAAAACAACTCCAAAAACAAATTATTTTCTACTGCCAGGACTTGAACCTAGGACTCCACCATTAGCGGAGCCGATTGGATAATTAAGGTTTGGATTAATTGTGCTATAGCAGATTTTGTTAATATTGTTCCTTCAAATTTATTTACAGAATGAATCGTCTTATGCCTGTTTGTTAATAAACTCAAAATATGAATAGTCTTAATCAATGAAACAATTTACTCCATAAAATAACGATAGATGTTACATGTATACGTACCAAAATCATAACCATATTACATAGAAACATAATTAATTTATGCCATACTTTGCTACGATTTTACATTTAACTACAACCTTAATCGGCTACAATTAAAGCAGATCAAATACGAGTATATATAGCTTCATCAATTATGAAACTTGTAATTACAGTTGATAATCTGTTCAGCCGATTAATCTAAACGGGTCAGAGTTACAACTTACAAGTTATATATGTTTCGTTTGACAGATGTAAGCTTCAATGTTAGGTCCAATCCTGCTCTAACTGGTGAAAAAAATACGTCAACTGCGTATTCTTTTTTCAGAAAAAACCTGTAACATTTACTACACCAGAGTTAGCGTCTGCCCCTGGTTGGTAGAATATAGCCTTGTGTCAATGCGTATCTTCTAAAAGCAAAGACTCGGATTATGACTATCTTTGAGCTAAAAACTAATTAGCACTAGTTTACTTTTGCAAATATCATTTGATTTGAATAAGACTGCACAAATACTATAAAATAATGATTGACGTTACATGTATACCGAAATCATAACTATATTACATAGAAATATAACTAGTTTATGCCATATTTATGCATCCCAGGTTTTTCCCACAGGTCTTGGGTTCGACTCTTAGCTAAGAGTGACAAGTCTGTGGATTTTTTCCCTGAATCACCTGTAACGGCTTATG
>JANDBE010000028.1:17701423-17714286 GCA_024320915.1 Erigeron philadelphicus
GAGCAGTGAGATGACGAGTGAAGCTTGGCGAGGAATGGGTAGACGATCAAGATGGCTTTAGTTTACCCAATAGCTTTGCTTAGACTGATAATTATGTTTCTTTTTATGGAACCCTAATGTAATGACTAATGATGCGATTGCTTTATGTCGGGCAATCTTATGGATTTCTTTTATTGTTGTGATGATACGTATGTAACATCAATGATGAAACTCAACTTGTTTTCTTGGTTGAAATGTTTTTGTTAAATCGTTTCCGCTTTTTGACGCCGTTTGGCGAAAGTTTTTGGAAATCCATATTTTTACGAAAACGGGTGTTACAATTACTATGTAAGTACCATGAACAAACATGAAAACCATTTGAGTTTTTGAGATAAAGTTTTATATTTAAGATGTTGAAAGCATTTGAGTTATATTTGGGAGAAATTGAGTTATGTTTTTTGACTACTTGATTTGAGCTTATACATTCATGTATACGACTCTAATGTTCTATATTATTTTGTGGGTCTCTAGAAATGTTGTCTTATTAAGCCTTCGTTTTGTTAGTGTCAACCGATGCTATTTATTTGGTATTAGGTGACACAAGGGTTATTGCAATGGTGTAGAGATATATATCCAGTCAAAGCTTCTGATGATGATGTTGATGACGATTTGAACAGATTCAGACTAATATAGGTATAAAAATATATATTATGTATATTATATAAATATGTAACTATATATATATATATATATATAGATACATATATGTTACATGTCTTTTTTAATGGCTTTAAATAGATTCAGCCTAATATGGAGGTGTTAATGCTTAAAATTGAAGAGGAGTTTTCGATTTTAGAGGCACAAACGACTTGTGTTGTTGAAGATTTGAAGTTTGCAGGTTCTTTTCAAAGTTTCTCCCTATGTTATAGTATTTTTCATTATATGATTGAACTCGAGTTTTGCATAGATGTGAAGGTGAAGGGTATGTGGGTTTGTTTAGTGTGTTCATTGATAGTTGTATATGGTTTTTTCAATTTTAGGCTATACATATTTATTTCAATTTTAGATTAAGCCTAATAAGTATTTAGCTAAGTATTTACCTCTACTTTCAATTTTCATGTTTGAGTGCAGAGTGGAGCTTGGAATCTTGATTGTTGATTTGCCCATTTGTGAGTGTTTTTTATTCAAGATGACGAACTTGAGGTATTTGAGATAATAAGATGTTCTTGAAAGAATCTGATGCACTCCCAAAAATGAGGTACTTTCGGGTTATTTTTTTGGTTTTATGAGGTACTATGGAAATTCAGTTTCGTGATAACTATTAATAGTTTTTTTTTGTAGAGGGGCTTAACCCTTTTAGTGGTGGCGGTGGATTTAATCCTTTCGGTTAAAAGAATGGGTTGGGTAACTCTTCAAAATGACTCAAAAAGTTTGGTTAAAAGGCATAAGCTAATTTTTCCGTTATTTTGTAGACTCAGACGATAAGTTGTTTGAATATGATATACTGCATCTCAATTTTTTAAGAAGTAAGGTTTTATTGCTGCAGTTTTTGTGGCTGCCAGATGCTTAGTACAAAAATCTGTTATGTATATGCAGTTACAGATTAACTGTGATTAGCACAAGAAGGTTTTTAAGAGTGAATACTTTCTGGGCGAGATATATAGCAATCTACGTGTAATAGAGGTTTGTCTTATATCCTAACACCTTTATATACATTGTTATAGTATCATTTCTTTTACATGTAGTAACAACTACAATAAAATGAATATAAGCCATGAGAGGTGATTCGGCCGTTGTTGTTGAAAAGTATATTACTCTTCAGCATCAATATTGTTTAAATATTATCCACCAAATATTTAAACCATCTTCTATTCATTTTTATTATTGCAAATACATTTTAGTGTTTTTCTTGAGCATATTTTTGTTTTAGTTATATATGATTCTTAGGGGTGGGTCAAGTTATCAATTCTTTAGGTTTATGACATCTGGATTATAGGTTTATGAGCAGTTCAAGTGAACCTTACAAGTGACCCGTTCTCAGCCAGGTTAGATATGAAGTGATTCCCGAGAATGCTCAAATATGTATTTCAGTGGGTCGTTAACTATATTTGCTGAATTTGAATAGTGGGAATATGGCAATTCTGGCTGTGTAATTGACCCAGATGGAATCTGGTATACATAGGGAGTATTAGGTGCTATATAAATTGGATTGTATGTTTTTAGTTTGTAGTAATTGGGAATTTTCTAATGTTTGCTATGGATGGCTTGTATTGAAATTATGTAGGGCAGGAAGATGTTGTATAATGAATTAGAAGTTGTTCAAGGATTGAAGCCGGACAGCGGTTACATATCTCCACATATTAGTTTTCTAGGACTTTGTTATAGCCCTGGTGAACAAAGATACTCGAAAGGAAATAATGTATTTGTTTAGATGTCCAGATCTTCATAGAAGACGGTTCCTCACAAGTCACAACAACTGATATTCTCATACTCTTCAGGTAACACATTCTGCATATTTACGTTTTTGGTTTCAATTAACCTGTACAAATTTATACGGAAGTAAAGAAGGGTAGCATTTTTCAGGAGTATGTTTGCAGGTTCACATTTCCTAATAGGATTAAGGATTAAGTGAGAGCTCTTTATTTGACATTCTAGAGGATTATATTTGATAGGTTTCAATCTGGCAGTCTCCCGTGCTTATTGCTCCGACTATTATAGAAGCAATTGCTCTTAAAAGAAGCTATTCATGCCATAAGTTGTGATTATGAAGATAAAACCAAATAGGGAAAAGTGGTATGTAAAGCAAAACAATGTTTGTTTCATTCATTTTCTATCTGTGTTAGAGATTGCAAAATAGGCATGCTGTTTATTGAATCAAAACAGGAATGTTAAGATGGGGGTCAAAATGATTCTGCTCACGTCGTGTTGGGTTGAACTACAAACATGTTTTGTCCTTTATCTTGAGTTTTATCAAGAAATATATTATCAAATATGATGAAAAAATATATATATTACCGGTTTATAAACTTAATATTTTTAATAGTGAATTCATGTGTTTAAGCATTTAAAGATAACTCAGATGTCCTCTGAAGTATTTGACACCATATCAGTTTATAAACTTAATATTTAAATATGCATTGTTGCCTTCAGTTTACAGGTGGAACTGGGGAGCTGAAAGGAAGACTTGCTGAAATGATGAGTAACTGTCATGCTTTAGTGGAAATTGTTTTTAAACCATTATTGTGGGAATCCAATTTCCAGTGGGGAGGATCCAGCGCCATCTCAAATGAAAACAAGAATTTCTGCACATGAACGAGTGGGAGCTACAGCTGTTGTTTACTCTGCTGCAATTCTCGAGTACTTGACTGCTTAAATGCTTGAGTTGGCTGGAAATGCTAGAAACGATTTGAAAGTGAAGAAGATCACTCCAAGGCACTTGCAGTTAGCAAATTGAAAGTGAAGCAGATCACTCCAAAGCACTTGCAGTTGGCAACTCGTGGTGATGAAGAACTCGACACTCTCATTCAGAAGTCTATCAACAAAACCACCAAAAAAATAAGTCCTTTTTAGCTAACTACACATTTTGTTTCACTATTACACTAATAAGTCCAAAACTTTATTCCACTAATAATCTGCACCCTTAGAATTTTAGCTTTAGAAGGTTTTATCTGGTTTATTACGTGTAGGATGACTAATAAATTGTTGTGTTTTGCTAAAAATATATAGCCGATCCCATTTTGAATCATAGAAATAAAACGGGGCCTATTTGTAATCATATCCTTTACCGCCAGTACACCGTCAAAGCTTTGACTGTAAATTTTCTCCATTGTGTTTTCGTTATTTTCAAAAATAAACATGCGGGATTACGATGAATCTTGAATCCTTGTGGAGTCGTTTGTAAGTAAACAAATATTAACAAAAGGCAATGACATTTGGAGTGATCTATATGTCTGAGACTAATGATGTATAGCTTGAAATACAAAATAAAGGAAGTTGAACGGTCAATGTAGGAGGCTCAAGAGTGACATTCGAAAAACAATATTTTACTAATCCTCTTCTATTAGCAATCTCATCTCCAGCCATTCTAAGTTTATTTTTCGGTTCATAAACAAGTATTCATTAATTTGATCTTAAGTTTTCTTAACTAAGAAACTTTTAACAATGGAATCACATTTGGATGATATTTCAATTATATTTTTACATTTAATGATCTTACTTAGTTATTACCAAAATAACTATAATCGATTTTGTTAAACTTACCTGCGTCTTTCGCGGGATAAAAATCTAGTTATTAACTAAAACAAAAAACAAGTATTTTCCCATTTTTTAAAATTGAATAACGACTCATATGAACACACCAACTCCCCACCCCTTCATTGTTTATCCCTCTCCATAAAGACGAGATGCATGTTTACTTGTGGTAATGAGCTCAAGAAGAATTGGTGCCAATGGTAAACTTGATGTGAGGACAAGCTCAATAAGAGGTGATAACGAACCATTGGCATGTGTGGGTTTTGGAAAAATAGTGATTGGGATAAGAAATTATGAGTTTTTAAGAATAGAGCAGTTGTATGTATTGAATTAAAAAATGAAAATTCTATTTAATTAAAAAATATTTAGAGTATTAGTTATATAGATAATATTTCGACTAATTAAGTTTTTGGGTTTTTCTAATATGGGTCATAACTCGTAAGGACACTCATAAGAGGCATTTAAAAAATTTATCTTAAGAACCAACATTGTTAAAAAAATAAAAAGTTATATGGTAGTCTTAAAATTTGTCCTTTTTTACTAGAGAGGTGCCTCGATATATTTTTAATGACTTGTTAAAATACTTCTTTCGTTCCATTTTAAATGTCATAATTTGACTTTCAAAGTTTTTTTTTTTAAAATTTGACCGTAATTATCTTTGGTTGTGTTATAAACACTTTCTATGAAATATAATGGTATACAGTGAGATAGGGGGTAATAGGTAGGTCCAAAACTATAGACATTTTAAGTTTAGACCAGCCCAGCAAGAACTTGGGCCTAAAGCCCAACACAAGTTTATGCGTAAATCTGTAGGATATGTAATAATCCCGAATTTATTGAAACTTCATCCAATATCCTAATCCCGAATCCGCATATCCAAAATTTGCGGATAATTTCGGATATTTTGAATTTAATTATTTTAAGCACCCTAATTAGTGCCTTGTTTTACACATCCTAACCCTTCTCTCTCAATTCCAACCCCCGGATTCATATTTATCGTATGCTTACGCCAAGGATATGCTTAGCAAAAATAATTAGGGTAGGTTGTTGCCACGTGTTGGTAGAGTTTGGGTCTGGGCTTAAAGTATTTGACCCTTCTTACCGAATTATTTTTTAAAATATATTTAAAGGTTTTTAGAAGGTTTCTGATTAAAGGGTTTTTTTTTCCTCATATTATATTCGATCTTATTTTTTAATCTTGGGCTTTAAGCTTTAAAACCACTAAACTTGGACCCCAAGTTTAACGTTAAACTTAGACCCCACGTTTATGTGCATTGTGCATTATATATAGCCATGTAGGCCCTATAATATACGAATAGTAGTACAGAACTACATTATCTCTGCCCTCCGTATTCCTTTTATTATCCTTCTTGTTGATTTTTGTGATTATTATTGATTTAAAATCATCCAGTTCCTAACATACATCATGTATGTATTTTATTTTTATTATTGATTTAATATCAATATCTATTTTATTTTTATATTACATATATCTCCCGTGCATCAAATCCTAGAAGTTCTTTTTAAAATTTCTTTTAATGCTTTGTTTTTGTATTTTTATTTTCGTGCAGACTTTATTTTTGGTGGAAACTTTACTTCTTACGTTATGGCATCCAGATTTTGGAGTAACCAGGTTTGTTTCTTTTCTGAACTCCATAACTAATTATCTTCTCTCTTTTTTTTTTTATTAACACAAGATGGAAGTTTATTTATTTTTATTTTTGCTTGATGTGATATTGAGAATTTGAGATAATGTGAGGTATATATAGTTTATTTACATGGAAAAAACTTTTCAAAAGATTTAATTTGCCACCTTATTATTATAAAGTAATAAACTAATAATCATAATAAAAAAAATAAAAGAAGAGGAAGACAATGTATGCTCCGATATTAATTTATTTTTTCTTGACAAATACTTCATAAAAGTTTGATATGGACATTAATAAATCTTCTTAAAGAATCCCCCTAATTCGGAGATATCGGATAAAATTGGACGATACAGAAAAAATTAGTATTGTCTTTGTCCGTTTATACCTTGGATAGGCCAAAACTAAGCAACAAGTAATAAAAGCTATAAATTGTAAATTAAAAAACACAAGATATTACTTATTTTTAAGCCTACTTATATCAGATTTTTGGTTTTATCAAGACTTGGATGGGCCATATAAGTTCTGGGCCAAAATTTCATAAAGTTAATACATGTAGATTATAGTTTCATTTAAAGGGTTGGGTGAGCCTTGGCCCTTAGTAACATATGTGTAGTCCTTGCTCAAAAATGACACTCAAAAATTTGTGAAATGCTACCAAACTTATTGGCACATCTAATCAATTAATTTTCTCTCATCATCTCAATTATAATTATAATTCAGTTTTATTTTTCTTTAAGAAATCCTGTAAACTAATGGCATGGTACCGGTTTTGATAACAGTCAGGCCAACTTGTTAGCTAGTTTTTTTCGGCTTAATACGTGCTGTAAGGCTGCTCCTAATAGTGACTTTGTCACTTGCTCGTCAGTTTTGAACATCAACGTCACGTCAACACTTTTAAACTAATACTACACCAACTGCCAACAATACCTTATAAAGTCATCATCATTTTATTTTTCATTATTTAAACACAACGCTCGTCTCTCACAATCGTTTTTAGAAGGGGACCCAACTTGCTCGTCTCTCACTCGTTGGTTAGCTGACAGACACAACTAGCGAAAATAACCAGCAAGGCGCTGTTAATAGCGTGAACGTGGAACCGATTAAACCTATTGGGACGAGCCTAAGCCCAAATTTGTGACTTATTTTTTGACTTATGAGCTCATTAGATTTTATTTTTTCAAGTGTAAGTCATGAAAAAGAGGATACTTAATTAGTTGCTGTTGCATGAGCTCATTATATTTATTTTTTTTTAATTATGAGCTCATTATAATTTTGTGACTTGGTTGCTTTTGCATGCATTGTCTTATAAAACAGTTCGATTAACACGTTGCTGCAGTTGAAATTTGATAACATAATTTCATTATTTATTTTTGATAGACTGATAGTGACACTGAGGAGGAAAATAGCAGTTCCGAACATGAGGATGCAGGGAACAAGGATCAGACACCGGGTGACAAATATCTTTACAGAAGTGATACTGATAGTGATGAGGGAGATGGTCATAAACGTGTCGTTAAGTCTGTTAAAGATAAGCGATTTGAGGAGTTATCTGCAACTTTTGAGCAAATAAAAAATGCAATTAAGATTAATGATTGGGTTAGTTTGCAAGAGAGTTTTGACAAGATTAATGGGCAGCTTGAAAAGGTAATGAGGCTTACGGAATCTGATAAGGTTCCTAACATTTATGTGAAAGCATTAGTTATGTTGGAGGATTCGTTGAATGAGGCTATGGTAAATAAGGAGGCAAAGAACAAGATGAGTAGTAGTAATGCAAAAGCATTGAATTCGATGAAACAAAAATTGAAGAAGAATAATAAGTTGTATGAGGATGTGATTAATAAGTTCAGGGAGGACCCTGAAAGTTTCGAGGATCAAGAGGAGGTTGATGAGATGTCAGAAAATGGGAATGAATTCGGGTCAGATGATGATCAGGAGTTAGATGATGATGACACTGAGGAAAAGAATGAGAATGGAACAGGATGGGATCTAGTGAACAAAAAGTTTAAAAAGCTGGTTGCTGCTCGTGGTAGAAAGGGGACGGGAAAGCTTGAGCTTGTTGAGCAGTTGACATTCTTGACAAGGATGGCGAAAACACCTGCTCAAAAACTTGAGATTTTGATCAGTGTTGTGTCTGCACAGTTTGATGTTAACATTGGGCTTACTGGCTACATGCCTATTAGTGTATGGAAGAGATGTGTGCAAAACATGTTTTTAATACTTGATATCTTGGCCCAATATCCATATATTATAGTTGACGATTCAGTGGAGCCTGATGAGAACGAAACCCAAAAAGGCGCAGACTTTAATGAAAGTATACAAATTCGGGGAAACATGGCAGCTTTTCTAGAGAAATTAGATGTTGAATTCGTTAAGAGTCTGCAGTGCATTGATCCTCATACCTGTGAATATGTCGAGAGGCTACGTGATGAACCATTGTTATTTGTGCTTGCGCAAAATGTTCAAGATTATCTTGAACGGGTCGGCGATCACAAAGCTGCAGCAAAGGTAGCGTTAAAGCTTGTTGAATTTGTGTATTACAAACCACAAGAAGTATATGAAGCAATACGGAAGTTGTCTGAGCAGTCTGATGTTGTAGAGAGTGGAGAAGATTCAGTTACAGGATCAAAAGTTGTAGAGGAGAATCGGGGTCCACCTCCATGTGTAAACACTCCTGAAATAGTGACACGAAAGCCGGCTTTCCCAGAGAGTAGTAGGGAACTGATGAATATGTTAGTTTCTCACATTTACAAGTACGGGGATGAAAGAACCAAGGCCCGTGCAATGCTTTGTGATATTTACCACTATGCAATTTCGGATGAGTTTTCTACATCTAGGGATCTGTTGCTTATGAGTCATTTGCAGGATAATGTTCAGCATATGGACATCTTGACACAGATATTGTTTAACAGAACAATGGCTCAGCTTGGGTTGTGTGCGTTTAGAGATGGACTTATTACTGAAGGACATGGATGCCTTTCTGAGTTATATACGGGTGGAAGGGTGAAAGAATTGCTTGCACAAGGTCTCTCTCAAAATCGATATCATGAAAAGACTCCTGAGCAGGTAATTTTGTCTACGATCTGACTAAATTATATTGTTGTATTGCATATATGCAGGTAAACAGTGAAACTTTCAAATATAAAGTTGTATTATAGTATAACAGTTAACAGCCCATAAATAACATAAGGTAATATGCCTAAACAAGGCAACGTTCATTTACAAGCCTGTGTTTACGCTAAAACATAAAGTGGATACAACTTTAGCACAATAATCTGATATCATTGTTGTTGATTTATGATCAGGTGTTGGTACAATAATTAGATCTTTCATCTCAGATCTTACTATGATTTTTGGTATCTGACAAGTCTTGATACTATTTTATTTCTCTAGGAACACCTGGAAAGGAGAAGGCAAATGCCATACCACATGCACATCAATCTCGAACTTCTGGAAGCCGTTCATTTAATCTGTGCTATGCTTCTCGAGGTACCAAACATGGCTGCAAACAGCCACAATGCTAAGCACAGAGTCCTTAGCAAGACCCTTCGAAGGCTACTTGAAGCTAGTGAAAGGCAAACCTTCACCGGGCCACCTGAAAATGTTAGGGACCACATCATGGCAGCCACTAGAGCTCTCAGCAAAGGCGACTATCAGAAATCCTTTCAAGTCATTAGCTCACTCGATTTCTGGAGATTCTTTAAGAATCGTGAAAATGTCCTACAAATGTTGAAAGACAAGATCAAAGAAGCTGCTTTACGAACCTATCTTTTTACTTATTCATCGTGCTATGGGACGTTAAAACTTGACGAGCTTTCAAAAATGTTCGATCTCAAGGAGTGTCAGACTCATCGTACCGTGAGCAAAATGATGATCAATGATGAGCTTCATGCAACCTGGGACCAACCGACACAATCCATTGTGTTCCATGAGGTTAAACAAAGTCGCCTACAGGGTTTGGTTTTCCAGTTGATCGAAAAACTCTCAGTTTTTGCAGAGAGCAATGAAGTCGAGTTCGGTAAAGTTGGATTGGAGAGTCTCCCAACTACTTGCTTTTGATTGTTTTGGTAAACCTGCGGTTCTTGTTTTTGTTCATTTAGTTTTATGCTCTCTATCGGATTAAAAAACCATGGGTTTAAAAGTTTTTAAGGATTCAGTCTATCATTTTGAAGTGTTTACAGATGGTATTATGTTAGATTTTATGTACTTTTGATGCTTTTAAATAATTTTGATAATCTTTAGGATTATAACTAAATCAAATATATTGTTTATGCCATATAAAGCGAGGTTTTCATAAGTTCATTGTTTCTGCAAGAACATTTAGTAATGTATTTGTTCAGTATATGCATATATCGACATATATCTGACAAGCAATATCAACTCTGCTACCAAGTTAGTTTCCTGCTTTATGAAACATAACTAAACCTGCAGCCATAGTTTTACATATATGCAGTCATTAATTTGGTAAGTTGGTTTTCTTTATTGCAATTCTGTATCAAAATGTACACACCAAGGATTCACAAAATAACAATCTTTTCCCCAACTTTGTTTCCTACAGCACACAAATAAGTAATGTTTTGAATAAGAACGCATTGTGTTGATACTGATATACGATCAAAATTAACTTTTTTTAAACTCTGTTATGACACACCTGCGGACAGTTTTAACCAAAAAATGTTGATTACATCCAAGAAGGGACGTCTTATTCTCTCATTTCAATCTGCCAATCTCATTCTGTTTTGTGCTCTTGAAACATCTGTAAAAACTGAAAAGGAATGCTTTTTCTCAGTTTCACCACAGGACAGCTTTTAGATAGACAGATTGTCTCAAATGATTAACTTACAATTGACACAGATTTGATCATTTTTAGAGATATAAAACATTCAAAAATTTGTACAGGTCGATCGATTGGGGTCATACTACGCCTCTACGCTCTAACAAGTCAACCAGTCTGCTCCTGTATGTTCTACATGGTATATGCTAAAGATTATTCAGTACAAGTGTATAACTAACAAAGCTGGTGTATTTATTTTTAGAGGCACTGCTATAAAATTTGTTATACATTAACTTTATATGAATATACCAAATTGAAATTTGCACCAATCAGTTGAATAACTTGTATAAACTTTGGCAAATCGCTTTTATAGAATTTGCTTTAGTCGAGTTGTACACCACTGTGTTAATATTATGATTAATATGTTATATCTTAACTTTATGAATGCATCAAACTGAAATTTGCACAAATCTGTTAGTTAAAAAGGTTAATACAATACATTTTATTTACGACGAGAGTAAGTACCCGCGCGTTGCGGCGGTGAGATGGTGTGGTGATATTTCATAAAGTGTGATAGTCAAATGCCTTAACCGTACGGGCTCCGCCATCGGATTTAAAAATTCGTCAAAAGTATATCGAATAACATCTCTAAGACCACCCCCATCGCCAATTTTATTTTTGTTCGGTTGGGTCACAAATTAATAAAAAAATTATTAAACATGTTCACACTATCCGACTTGATCGGCCCACCAAACATTGTTCGGAGACTTTGATTGGTACGTGCCAGCTTATTAGTTTGCATATGTTGAACACAAAATCCACTTGCATCTATTTGCTTTTTTTTTTTTTTTCTTGATGATATATAATAATCTTTTTATTATGAAGATTAATAATAACTTATTTTAAAAAGAATTTTAATTAGTTTTGACTAAGAGAAATGTTAAATAAAATAGATTATCTATTATTAAAAAACAGTTTGGTTGGGTTGCTGATAGGAGTGTAAAATTTTGGCTTAGTTGGGTTGGATAGATTTAAGAGAGAGAAATTAGTTTTCTAATGAATAGTGTTATTTGGTTGAGTTTTGGATGTGGATGGTCTAATAACTTAAAGGCGTCTATGGCTTATGAGGTCAATGTATTGACCAACTAAGTCGTGACTTTCGACAATGAATCATTTATATGAAATGAGACAAAGTATTCGCGCATTGCGACGGTATGATGGTGGGGGTGATAGATCACAAAGTGATAAGTCATAGATTGTGATAGTCAAATGTCTTAGCCGGGTTCCGCCCTCAGATTCAAAAATTCGTTGAAAGTATATCGAATGACATCTCTAATGAAAGATCATGAAATTTCAAGAACACCGATAAGATTTTTTTAATTTATCGATGTACCGTTTTTAAAATAACTTTTTTTGAATGAATTAAAGAAATAAAATGTTCTATGGAGGATAGTAAAAAATGAGTTGTTGAAATTTGAGTCGAAAGAAAACAATGAGTGGTTGAAATTTCTTCTATGAGTATTATGAATAAGTGATAGAGATATTTTAAGGTTTTTCACCTAATTAAAGTTGAAAATTAAAAGGAACAAATATTTTATAATGTAATATTGAGAAAGATATCAGGACAATTATATTAGTTGGGTGTTGAAAACAACATACGTATAAGATAATGCATGTAACATCTCAAACTTTTATCATTGACATTTGACTTGTCCGTTAGTCAATGTTAGGTTACGTCAAGTTATGTGCCTTAAATGGAGTACGTGATGAAATGATTATGTATTTAATATAGGAAGTGTAAGATTAATGTGTTAATGTTCAATATGATTAAAGAGATGAATAAGTGATAAATTATGATATATAAAGTCACAAATTGGTTCCGATAGAATTAAGGGTCGTTAAGTATTCGCGTGTGCGTTCAACGAGTAACTAGGTTACGAAACGAGTTATCAGAAAAGTACAAGGACCTAGATGTTAATTCTTGAAACTTGTTCCAGCTGATTTAGGGCTTTAAATCACGTTCCATGTGCCCTAAATCAGATCAAAACCTGTACAAAAGCTTCACACACCAAAACCCTAAGTTTCTTCAAGATTCTAGTCGATTTCGGGGGTTTTCGGAAGGGATTTCGATTGCTTTTCGATCCGTTTATCATCCTCCAAGGTATAGATCGAAATCCTTACAGAATATTAGTCATATTCATCCATATAGTTCG
>JANDBE010000028.1:17870235-17892469 GCA_024320915.1 Erigeron philadelphicus
TGTTATTTATATGCTTTAACAATGTTCCTAGCCATTATACTTTGAGTTCGATTGTAGATTTGTAGGCTTCCTATGTAGTTTGTATATCTAATTGTAAACAAATTAAAGCTCTGTGTTGGCACATTTACACTGTACTCCGACTTTCGTTTATTTAATATAACGACCCTAAAGTACCTTTCCTTCTTTTCTTGGAATGATATGCGTGGACAAACATATGCAGGTTTTTGGCAAAGATATTGATGCCAGACGGTGCAAAGGATGTACCAGTTGGACAGCCTATTGCAATTACGGTGATCTTTTTATATTTTTATTTTTACTATTTTTGGCGTTTCCATATATTCATCCATCACAATCACATAAGTATTATTTGACCTTGAGTCCCCTGATTTGCGAATAACCTTTCTTATTGAATTGGATGCCTCAAAATCCAAATCGACTTATATACTAAGCAAACCACTTCTGTAGTATAATTTTATGAGTCATGAGCCTTACTTGTGTGTGTGTGTGTGTATTTGATGTCCAAGTATTTTCCAGGTTGAGGACTCAAACGATATACAAAATATCCCTGATAGTGTTCCTGGTGGGTCAGAGGTAAAAGAGACACAGTCAACCCAAGCTGATGTGAAAACCGAAGACACTGCACACGGGTCAAGTTCAACCAAAATTGATGCATCTAAGCTTCCTCCACATGTCTTTGTTGAAATGCCAGCATTATCGCCGACTATGGTTAGTCAATCAAACTAGAGTCAGATGATGCCAAATTTGATCTAATCTCTCTTGTTGAAGCTATAGACATGTTTTCAATTTTTGCAGGACCAAGGAAATATTGCAAGGTGGAGGAAAAAGGAAGGTGATAAGGTTAGTCTCGTGTAACATAATTCAGGTGAATCAGCACATGAAATCCATTTTCATTGGCACACTCATTTGATACAAAACTGAATCATCTTTCTTTGTTATTTTATTTATGTGATAGATTGAGGTCGGTGATATCATATGTGAGATAGAGACTGACAAAGCTACTCTTGAATTTGAATGTCTTGAAGAAGGGTATAATTCTGTTCTTCTGTTAACTTTCCAAAATGCTCAAATATGTCCATTCAGTTGTAAGTTTTTCAGAGTGTGGCTTGTTGCTGTCAGGATATTTAAACATCACGTTTAAATAAGTTGCTACTGGAATTTGTAGTTTCATGCTCTGTTAATCTCATCTTTTGTTTTTAGAGGTAGCAAAATGGCTGGGTACTGGTGATGGGTCCAAATGGGCAAAACTGTTGTATGGTTTCTGTCTGGGTGTGCAGTGGTTAGGTTGACCCGAAACTCTCTGTCCTGGTGTTGTGTTAACTATTATTGTTTTACCTAAAATTACAAACTATATCATAACAATACTAATCCAACTTTTTGAATGACACATTTTTGTGTTTATATGCATTAAAAGTACACTTTGGGGGACTTTTGACCAATTTGATTCTTTTCATATAAAGTTGAACTTTATTATCTTAGCAATTAGACCTGTTAGGGTTAAAGTATCATAGACATTTTCACATGCTAGTGACATGTTATATCATCAGTGCTGGTTAAGTTTTTCTAGCTGGGGTACACTTAAGGGCTTGTACACTTAATGGAATTCTGACTGCAGATACTTGGCAAAAATACTGGCACCTGAAGGTTCAAAAGATGTTGCAGTTGGACAACCCATTGCAATAACAGTAAGTTTTTCCTATTTTTAAAGTGGAGTAATTCTATTTATCTCGGGGTAAAGAGTTGGGCTTATTATACTATCCATTGGAAACCTTCTTTGATTCTTTTTCAAATTCCAAAATGTGGCAATCCCCATTGGAACTGATCTTACTGTTGTGCAAGGTTGAGGATCCAGCTGATGTTGAATTGGTAAAATCATATGTTAGTGGTAATTTGGCAGCCAAGGAGGCAAAGCCAACTCAGCATGCCACCCATGATAAAGAAGTGAAAGCACAAAAGTCCGGCTTTTCTAGAATAAGTCCATCTGCAAAGTTACTAATTGCACAACATAAGTTGGATGCCTCATCAATTATGGCATCTGGTGCACATGGTACTCTCTTGAAATCTGATGTTTTAACGGCATTAAAGTCTGGCACAGGTGCAGCAAAAAGCTCATCAACTGAACTTAAAAAATCCTCATCAAGTCAGCCAGAGACACATACTTCTTTATCTATATCAACAGAGATCCAGCAGCTGGATTCTTATGTGGATGTGCCAAATACCCAAATCCGAAAGGTATATCTTATTTTTCTTGTTTCAGTCTTACAGTGTGCAGTGGTTAGGTTGACCCATTTGCATATGCACGGTCGAATCTGGCTGGATGTATCTCCAATTGGTAAAATACAAAGTTAGCTTAAAAGGAAACAGCTCATGAATTTGCCAAAAGTGTATATTAATGCATAGATACTTCTAAATAATTTTGTTAGAAAAATAAGATTGCTGCTGTGATATTTTAGTAATTATAATCATACATGACCGGCTATTAATATATCGAGAGTTTAAAAGTTTTGGAAAAAGGTGTTTCTAGTCAACCCGAATGGTACAAAATAATCACAGGTAACCCGTTTGACCTTTTACACACCCTGGCTGACTTGCCAATTTTGCCACTTTTAATGTCTATACATCTGGAGTGTCTATGTAGCCAGACTGAATTAACTAAACGTACTTCGTTACAAACAAGTTTTACCTGTTAAGAAACAAAATTTCAACTCTGAAGTTAATATATAGTTCAATTGTTTGTACTAGAATATTATGCCAGATTAGCATGTATCTTGTTATTAGGAAAGGCCATAATTATATATATTTTTTTTATCATTGCTTATGCAAAATGATACTCGGTGCTGTAAGTTTTATACTTTTTTTTTGGCAGGTGATTGCAAAAAGGTTGCTTGAATCAAAACAACAAACACCTCATTTATACTTAACCGCAGGTATTAAAAGTTTATACAGTGAGTTTTGTGGCATACATCAATAAATCTGTGATTATAAGTTTATAACTATCTATTTGTTTCTGATAGATGTGATCCTGGATCCTCTTCTATCTTTCAGAAAGGAGCTTAAAGGTATGGTTCAGATCTTTTCCTTATTATTATTTTTACTTTCCGACCTACTGACTGTGACATTATTTTTCTATCTGTGCAGATAAATTTGGTGTCAAAGTTTCAGTGAATGACATTGTAATAAAAACTGTGGCAATGGCATTGAGTAATGTTCCAAAAGCCAATGGTAAGATTCTTATGTAAGCAGATTATATTTGTCTTGGAGGTAACAGGTCAAGTCTTGGAGCCTAGTGAGTTAGCATGGGTTATTATGGGCCTGCTTGGGTTGAGTGGACTTGCAAACACTGTATTCTAGATTTTTGTTTTATTCATGAAAGGTTAATCCTTTAATGATCGCAAAAATGCGTTGGGGGAGTTTCACGTTTTTGACACAATTTACCGGTTTCCCTTTTAGTTATTTTCCCTTGTTTTACCCAATGACTCGTTAGAGATAGTACATTAGCCATATTGTCACGTCTGCTTCTCTGCAATTAGGGCTGTCTATTAGGTGGGTTGGCTGGTTCAATTTACTTAACCTTAACAACCGACCCACTATAAGGTTTCAGGTCAGAAATTTCAACACAGGTTGGTGGGTTAATTGATGGCGAGTGCCCGGTCAATTACGCTCCTCCTAGAAACAAAGTATCAAACAATAAACCTGCTTATTGAATGCATTCGAACTACGAATATGTGATAAACAAAACATAAGTTCAAATTGTACCAAAATATCAGACTATAGTTCTTAAATATGTTATTATTAGGGGGCTCACCCTTGTATGGTGAGTTGGAGGTGATTCGAAACACGTTCTTCAAAAAAAAGTTATTAGAGTTTGGATATTACACTTCAGAGGGCTTGTGAATCTTACATATATAATCGGATTTTCAAGTCGACCTAATGACCTTAAAGCCCGACCCGAACCCGATCTGGAAACAATCAGGTGTGCGGGTTGAGAATACACATCTGTTACCCGTTTTTTTCAGGCCAGGTTTCGAGTTGGGTCAAGTATTGCCAGCCCTATATGCAATACCACATACAAAAGGAATTTCTCTTATTGATCATAGCTTAAATCGTACTCCTACTTTCGGTATCATATCTAAGTGCTGATAGTTGACACTGAAATTACATAACAGCTTTCTGGGATGACAAGAAAGGAGAAATTGTATTGTGTGACTCTGTTGATATATCAATTGCAGTTGCTACTGAGAAGGTATCAATCTCTTCCTTTTTATTTATTCACTCCGTGACTGCCAAGGTTCCTGATCTTATAATGTTCTCTTTAAATTATAGGGACTGATGACTCCAATCGTGAGAAATGCTGATCATAAATCTATATCAGCTATTTCCATCGAGGTATTATGCGTGCTTTCTTTATAAGTTTGACATTAATGTTTCACTTTCTCTCTCATTTAGGGATCGACATCACACATTCTTATGATCCCATTTTGTTCATTGTATCTGTTCCCTCCATGAAAATTGTTTCGGTACTTGGCATATAATTGAAGGAGGTCATTTAACCATCGTCAAATGTATTAATGCCCTTTATTAATACAAAACCATGGAAACATTTTAAACCTAACCGGATATGGGCAAATTGTAATTTTCATAGGAGATTTGAAAAAGTGAACTTTTGCTTCATGTATGAACTTTGCGCTAAGCCTCATTTATTTCTTTTTTATCATCTCAAGATCAAGGAACTCGCTGAGAAAGCACGAGCTGGGAAACTTACACCAAATGAATTTCAAGGTGGCACTTTCAGGTGAGGCGTTTTCTTCTTTATTTCATTACATACTTTTGATATTCACTTTGGCCTCATGTTCATGTTTTTCATTTCTGTTCTTTTATAGTATATCGAATTTGGGTATGTTTCCGGTCGACCAATTTTGTGCAATTATAAATCCACCCCAGGTATGTTCTAAATGCAGATAATATTTCAAGTTTTCCTGCTAATCATAAACATGACCAATTGCTTAATGTGTGCAGTCCGGCATTCTTGCTGTTGGTAGGGGCAACCAGGTGGTTGAACCAGTGTTCGACAATGATGGTAAACCATCTGAAACTTGTATAGATTTGGCAAAACAGACGGGTTGTGTAATGGGTTGGTTAAAGTGGGTTCTGGGTGGGTCGTGTTGGGTTGGGCTGACTTACGAATGCCTGTTGATCCTTTATGTTGAACTTTCTTACTTGCATGTATCAAATATATTGAATAGAGATGATAACGGTTTGGAAATATTTCATTATATAATAATTTTAAGATCACCTCTTTCAACAAAAAATGAATTAGGAAGTTGTCAACATTTAACTACTTGTTTAGACTTTTAACTCATTTCCATTTTAGCTGATATATTTTTATACTTGACCCCTTTTTAATTAACCAAGACCTATTCGGCCTTTCAAACAAAACTACGGCCTATTTGGCATGTTTTCATACAAGGGAGTCATTTTTTCACTACCAGACCTTTTGTAATTTCAATAAAGATAAACATGCTAATCGCCTAATCTAGTGATTCATTATATATGTCAGGAGTTGAGAAGCCAGGTGTAGTTACAAAAATGAACGTAACATTATCTGCTGATCATCGTGTATTTGATGGAGAAGTAGCAGGTATGCAGTGTGCATTAGTTTTATCTATCCATGAAAATTTCATCGTTGACAAATCGAGAAAACGACATTTAATGGCTCATTATTTATTCCACAGCTGCTTTCTTGGGATCCTTGAAATCAAACTTCAGTGACATACGGAGACTACTAATATAGTCAAGAACAGGAAACGCCTTCAAGAACAATTCATAGATATGATTTTTTTGATAAATGCAACTAGAATTTTCAAGCTGCAGAAAGTATGTGTCTTGGCAATCAAGCTTTATTTGCAATGTGTACAATTTTTATTGAGTTTTCTAATTATTGCAAATGACTATTAATAATGAGGCATGATTGCTCTAGTGAGTTTTGACCATTTTCTTGAGGCTGGCATGTGTCTTGTATCTTTGTAAAAAGAAACGATGTAGAGAAAAGCAACTTTGCTTTTATAATAAATTTTGCTTATTTGTTTCAGAAAGAGCGAAACATTTGAACTGAAAAAGACTAGAAGTCATGTACTCAAGTGTCATATTTAACCATAATCTTTTAATCGAGATCTAACGACGGCTAGTTAATATGCATCTCCTTCACATTTTCTGAACTAAAACAAACGGGTTAATGCATATAAGTGTATGACACCTGACGATTATATAATTTAAATCTCAAAATTATTACGAGAACGTTACAGGACATGTTGATCTTATACATAACCCGAGTTAAAGGCCCCAAGGTAGACATGAGCACGGTCAAACCTGTCTCGACTCGTGCAAACTTGTGACCCAGACCGACCTGACCAGAATCAAAACCCGACGGAGCAACAAAATCATACCTGCGACATGGCCTGTTACCCTATCGGACGGGTCGGGTTCGAGCAGACCTGGACCGGATAGTGGGTATTCGGGTCATATGCTTATCCATACCCCAAGCTTTCAAAGTAACAAAATGAAGTATTAGGGGGTAATAGTTACAAAATCTAAAATCCAAAGGATCATATTCATAAATATCAAATCCTATAAACACTCGCCTTATTCCATTTCACAAAACCCTAGCACCAGCACCAGCGGCGGCAAAGAAGAAAAAATGGTGAAATTTCTTAAGCCAAACAAGGCGGTTGTGGTGCTAAACGGCCGATTCGCCGGCCGGAAAGCAGTGATCGTGAAACAATTCGACGACGGAACACGTGACCGTCCGTACGGCCACTGTTTAGTCGCCGGAATATCCAAATATCCCAAAAAAGTAATCAAAAAGGATTCAGCGAAAAAAACGGCCAAGAAATCGCGCGTGAAAGCTTTCATAAAGCTAGTGAATTACAACCATATCATGCCTACCAGATACACGTTGGATGTCGATCTGAAAGATGTTGTCACGGTCGACGCGCTTCAGTCGCTTGATAAGAAGGTGAGCGCGTGTAAGGAAACCAAGGCGCGTTTGGAGGAACGGTTTAAGACTGGCAAAAACAGGTGGTTTTTCTCCAAATTGAGGTTTTGATTCTGGTGGTGACGTGGCGGTGGTGGTTTTTATGTTACGGAATATTTGATAATGCTATGGTATGGATTTATTTTGATGTTTAATGACGATTTTAGTTTAATTAATTAATGCAATTTTGAAGATATGTGCAATTTTAAGTGTGATTCTGAAGTATTGATAGTGATTTAGATTTTGCGTTTACTTGCAAAAGCTATTTTTTTGTGTGTATATATATATACATATGTGTGTGTGTGTTATTTTGGAATTTGAGTTTGTAGTTACTGCAAATAACCTAAACGTATTAGAAAAAAGTGTTGGTAAATCTTCTTATGAATATTGTATATTGCATTATTGCTACACTTTGTATTGTGGATTTGAATTCATGACTTGAAATGTGATGTGCTGACTTCAGTGTACATCTACTGCGTTCTTCAACTTTGTAATAAGATAGTCAGAAATAACAAATGCTAATATATCCACATAGCAAGTGTTGATGACCGAAATTTTTTTCCCAGAAAACTAACCATGTTTTTAGGATGGACGAGTGTGGTCGTAAACCTTGATAACAGTTGATGTTTCTGTTTCTATATGAAAATAGACACATGATTGAAAACCCCTCAATATATTATTCAGAAGTTTTTATATAACATTTGCGAGTTGGTTTTTTCAAGACCTTCCATAAATGACATTATAGCAGGGGGATCAAACTCCCTCCCTGCTGACGCCTCTTGTGGTGGTGGTGTTGTCTCAAAGATGATCGAAACACCAGTTTTAGGTGCTGATTAGAGCGATTAATGCGCATAATTTGCATTTCTATTTACATAAAGAAACACTCTGCATGAGATACATAGAACAAAAGTCCTCTATAGCAAACATGTTTCTTTATTTTTTTTTCCTTGTCAAAATCAAGAATTCCATGATTCTAAAGTGTATCTGGTCAAGTTAAATACACATGAAAAATTGAAAACCACCAATGGGTAGTCACATGCTGGTTACAATTTTGACCCAGGAAATGATATTACTACAACAAACTTTAACCATTTACAATAATTACTGCATAATACAGTTATACACTTTGGAATAAAACTTATATCTTTGTTGTAGATGATAAAATTTTGTTGTATGAATATCACTCCCCATCCATAAAACTGATAAAAGTGAGTGAGTGATTTGATTTGATTTGATTTGATTTATAGTTAATTATCTCCGATGGATCAAAATACACAAAATGAATATTGTGGATAGGGGACAAGGGGTGTTCAAAACCGGATATCCAAAATTTCGGATATCCGAAAATCCGGATAGTTCATTTGGCCATCCGAAATCCGAATCCGAAGTTTCGGATATCCGAATTTTCGGATTCGGATATCGGATTATCCGAATATCCGAAACTTGTTTCAACTTCAGATCAGATATGTATATCCCTAATCAAATTCGTCATTTTATGAATAACAAGTACAATGTCTTTCTTTTTTATCCATCATTGTCGTCAACAACAACAAAAAGAAAACAATTGATAGTAATAAAAATAATATAATAGTATGTCAAACGGATATCTATCAATCTATGAAGTCGATGGAGATAAAAGAAAAAAGATTAAATATACTTTTTGAAGCTTATTAGTGGGCTGCGGAATGCAAATTGCCAAAGCAATATTAAATATGATAGCTTCCAATCTCTAAAAACATACACATACCTACCAAGGCAAGATTAAATATGATATGTATATGATATCGCTAAGTTATATTTATATAGTTAATGGAGTTTATCAAGTATCTGTAGGTAGAGAGTGTAGAGAGAGATGATATCTGATAGAATGAGAGGATTACTGGATTAGGGATACGGTTTTAATTTGTTTTTGTTGAAGTCAATTTACTCTTTTAGGCCCAAGGTGTAAAAAGTATGTATATGTAACTTAGCCCAAGCCCAACTCAAGTATATATGTATATGTAAGTTTTCGGATATTCGGATATCCGAATATCCGAATTTTTTGAAAAGTTCCATCAGATATCCGAATCCGAAACTTCGGATCTCTGATTTTCGGGTATCCGAAGTTTCGGATATCCGAAGTTTCAGATATTTTCGGATATCTCGGATTGCGGATTCGGATACGGATATTTTGAACACCCCTGATTGTGGAGATGGTCTGGTTTCCATAGTACTTTTTCAGATTTTGTGGATTGCAACAAGGAAAAGAGAATGATGATTGGTTCAAAGGTGTGTATTTCTTTGCAACAACTGGGAAACATATAGAATCATAGACACAACAACCATAACTGCTTAAGGATCCTTTAATAAGGTATATATTTCTTTGCAAGTCTCTAAAAAGGCCAAAAGACCCAATAGTTGTATTAACGTCTGATAATAAGTCATACATATAGAATCACATAAAAAGACTATAAATGTCTCAAAACTTTAGTTTACAAATGTTAGGCATGTTAAATTCTCTATCAAGTTTTCTCCCTATGATTTATTTCTCTAAATCTTTGGAAGTTTGAGGATTAACCATTTGAGGGGATATCCCATTTTAATATGTTATCCATGAAAGCCTGAAAGGATATATTTTACCCCATAAACTTTATTATTATGGTTTAAGAAAGGGGTTATGAGAATTTTTGGCTCATATATTGTAGCAATTCTTTTGCCGGTCAACCAGTGACAGAACCGTATACAAAGCTAAATGGGCTAAAGGCCCACCCTAACAATTGTAAGAGTTTGGTTTATTTAACAATTATTTTGCCCACTCAAAATATCGTGTCTATGTTAATGGCATGTTTAGTCCATCCTGAAAGAGATTTTTGACTTCGCCATTGTCGACTTGCCGTGAACGATTCAAGCCATTTTTCTTGCCACTTTCAAAATAATACTTAGGACAAGATTTGAACTTTGAGAACTTTTATGAAGAGACAAAACTCTATCTTTTCGTCTCTTAAGTGAAAAAATTACTTTTCTGAAGTTGACAAGATTTACACTTTTCGTCAAAAAATTACTTAGGACAAGATTTACACTTTTCGTCCATGAAGTTGACACGTTTTTCACTTTTCGACCCTTAAGTGAAAAATTTACAATTTTAACCTAAAAGTTGGCTGATTTTTTCAATCATCGTCCTTCGCCAAACGTCGTTAAGTTTTAGCCGTTAAGTCGGACATGTGCAAAACACTTGAGGGACTGAAACTGCAAAAAATGAAAAGTTTAGGGACGATAACTGAAGTTTACTTTTCTGTTGTCATTATCTTCATTTTCTCTGGCTGACTATTGTCGGAAAATTCGTCGGAAAACTTAAAATGTCGATATCTCACTCGTTTCTTCGAATTAGACCATGAAACCACCACCAAACTTCTCAAAATTAATTTCCGCACGAATCTTAACCAAAAAATTTCAGATTCAACACTTGCCGAAAAATTCAAAATGTATATCACCACACGTAATTGCTGAAAAAGGTAAATATCTAATGCCTTTCAAAAGTGTATCCTGTAAATTAATGTTCTGGTTGAATCTGATAGGATAGTTAATTTAACAGTTAGTGCCTTAAAAGTTACCTACTCAGGTAGCTCGTATCAGTAATCTTCAAGTGCAACTCCTTGGCTGCTCAATTAGATAGTCGTCATTGTTTCATCTGTCAACCTTAGCATTAACAAATGGTAGTACCTTAAGCAATTCATTCTCTCTTTTGGTGGTTTAATAAATCATAGTTATCACGAATTTACCTGAATATTTGATCTAGTAAATAGTTTATATTCGTGGTGTTAGCATGTATTTTCTGTTACGGCCAAATTACTTGATATTCGTAGTGTGATAATTACTTGATATTTGTAACCAACCAAATTTCCCTTGAGAGGTTTTTGTACCATACTACCTTTTAATATTCTTAAAAGCACTACTGCACTAGTACCTTATTGGCATAAAAGCGCCAACTAATTCTATTAAAGTAAGAGACTAAGTTCTTCTCTTTCACTTTATACGACCATCTCATTTATGGCGCATTTATCTACTCATGCTACTCAGGTAAGAGGGAATCATCAGTTTCCAGGTTCACATCCAGTATCTCTAGACAGGTCTGATATCTTGACTCTTCTTTAGAGGTGGCAAAATTGGTGGGTTGGGTCAACACATATTTTGGTTATTTTTTTTTATGTTAGTAGCTATTCTGTTACATACGATCACACAAACCTTAATGTTAAAAATCATTATTAGGAGACTGTAAGAAACAATTATATACTCAGTAACTTTAAATATGTTCGACCCATTATCTTTAATTTAATAGTTGGGTTGACCCTTATTGAATCGCTAGTGATTTACTATAACTCGCATTGATCCATTTATAGTTAAATTAATGGATCGAGATTAGCATCCCTACTTTTGTTCTCATGCTAGTATTTTGTTGGCAATTGATTGTGGTTATTGAATACTGTGCAGGGAAAACTTGCAGCTTCTTAGGCAGCGTTATTATTATGCTACATGGAAAGCTGATGGTACAAGATATATGATGTTAATTACTATGGATGGATGTTATCTAATTGACAGAAATTTTGCTTTCCGAAGGGTCCAGATGAGATTTCCCTGGAAAATAAATAATGAAGTATGTTTACACCGAGTTTACTTAAATGAAAACTCTGTATTTCATGTTTTGAGGTCCTCATGTGACAAAGCTGAATTCTTTTGCAAGGGTTTAGCTGAGAAGGTTCACCACTTCACACTGCTTGATGGTGAGATGATAATTGATACTGTGCCAGACACACGGAAACAAGAAAGACGTTATCTCATATATGATTTGATGGCAATTAATCAAGTCTCAATCGTTGAGGTAAAGTCTAATGATTTGCTAAGCCAAGCATCTTATTGTTTAACTCTTTCTAGTGCTTGTTTCCTAGAAGGGGCCAAATGGCTGGGTTGGTTATGAGTTCGTTTGGGCCTTATTCTCTTTTCTCTCTCTCTCTTTTTTTAATTTAAATTTTCATGAATAACTAATCTAGTAATATGATGACAAAACGGCATTACTAATGTAACTGATCTTTCTTAAAAGTAGTGAACTGGTGTTTTTATGAATTTAATATTTGGATACACTTCATTGACTTTTGACTTATCCTTATTTTTAACCTGTTGGAGAGAAACATACCCAAGTCGACCCATGCTAGGTAAATGGTTTAAATTGCCGCCTCTATAGTATCTCTGAAGTTTGATTCTATAACATTGCAGTCTTCGCCATGATATGTTTACTTTGATGTACATTTTTGTGTGGAGAACTATAACTGACTGTCTGACTGGATCTTCATTTCTTCTAATAATGGCCACAATTTAACCTATATGTTTGTTACAAATGACAAAATCTTCTTTCGGTACGATTAGTATATGAAGTTATAAAAGGTTGGAATATATTTTAGATGGAAGTCAATTGAATTTATGTACTACTTGTGTTCCTGCAGTTTATCTAAGACATCGCAAGTCTTCTCATATTGTACCATATTTAATTCATATCTTATAATATATGTGGATTTAGTAAATGTTAATAAGTTTTTAATTTATTTTGATACGAAACATGATACAGAGACCTTTTTATGAACGATGGAAAATGCTGGAGAAGGAAGTGGTTGAACCTCGAAACCGTGAACGCCATAATATATACAAATACGGAAACTCCATGTATAGATATGACTTGGAGCCATTCAGGGTATATACTCAGACTAATTAATTAAAGCTTATTCAGTTGACTTTCATTTTCTTATTTGAATTGGTTACTTATAATGTGAAGTTGTAACAGGTGAGGAGGAAAGACTTTTGGTTGCTTTCTACTGTCACTAAGCTGTTGAAGGAGTTTATTCCAAGGCTTTCGCATGATGCAGATGGCCTTGTTTTTCAGGTTCTAAATCCACACTTTGCTTTGATATTATTTACTTTCAGTTTTGTTGTATGTAATTGTAATCTGCTAAAAATTTTGTATTATTTATTTCAATACCTTGTCTATTAATATAATCTTGTAATGGAAATATTGTATAAGAGCATCCATTTGGGATCATTAATTATGTACTGAAATGACCACAATGTACACCTTATATAAGGTTCTCGACTGTCTATGTTGCAGGGATGGGATGATCCTTATGTTCCACGAACACATGAAGGACTTTTGAAGTGGAAATATGCATCAATGAATTCAGTGGATTTCCTTTTCGAGGTTTGATCCCCGAGTTTTATTTTCTATTTACATATCTTTATTCTTTAGGCTAATAAAGGGTACTTAATTTTCATGCTTGCATCTCTCAGATGGCTGAAGATCGCCAGCTACTTTTTCTTTTCGAACGAGGGAAGAAGAAGCTGATGGAAGGAAACAAAATTGCATTTGGTGGTTAGTAAAAACTATATAAATGTGGCAACTTTGACCAATATGCTAGTAAATGGGTCAATCCATGTTATGTATTATTTCTAACAAGGTCAAAGAGGTTAGAGCAGGTGAACAGTATATCTATTTAATAAATTATTGTTATAATATAGGGATTATTACCTATGGATGTAACTATGACAAAATGTCTATGTTATGTAAAGATCTCGTAAAATGTCTATGTAATGTAATGAACTTTCAAATCTTGTTGATTGGATGTACCCTGGTATATGTGGCAACCATATAAATACGTATAAGTTTTTGACAGTTTTTGACTGGTCAGGCACATCCAATAATCGGGAATTGAAAGTTCATTACATGACATAGACATTTTACAAGATTTTTACATAACATAGACATATGGTCATAGTTGGTTACATCCATAGGTAATAATCCCTATAATATATAACTATTCAAATCAGTAATTAAATGTTTTGTAGTCTTGACACCTTATAGATCAACCCACCTTACTTTGACCCAGTAATAAACCCATTTGACCCGCCCATCTTGCCAGCTCTAAACCAACCCGCCTGTAATTCTGATATTTCTATCCAAACACAAACTCTGTATTCTTGTATTTCAAAGTTTTGGGGTTCTTTATCTAGTTTCTTGGTGAAACTGCAGATGATGTTGATCCTTCGTCATACTCGGGGAAGATTATCGAGTGTGCTTGGAATAAAGAGGAAGATGTATGGGTCTGCATGCGAGTCCGAACAGATAAAGCTACACCAAATGAATTCAACACCTATAGAAAGGTCTCTTACTTACTCCCGTCTCTCCATATATTTCTATCTCCTCTAATTCATGCTGTAAACCTTTTTTTGAGGTTAGAAGTGGGTTAGAAAATGGGTCAAAATGGTTTGATACGGGTTGGGTGACATGGGTAGACGCAAGACACATTTTGTTTACAATCTTTGCAGTTCTTAAAAAAAAGCTAGTGTCTCAACTATTATAATAAAGATATTATTTCAATAATAATATAATAATATTAAGAATAAAGTGATTAAGTTTTTTTGCTCTAGAAATAAACTTCAGGAAACAGTTAACCCAGGCTGATAGTTTTTTAACATAACCTGATTCAGATGTCAACTTTACTTGAGAAAATGGGTCGAAGTGGTCACGTTTGCTTTCTCTGTCGATTCCGGGAGGTTTTATTTTGTGAGTGAAATAGAAGAACCAACAGGCCTCTGGGTTGAACATAAATTCTTGGATTGAACTAGAAACAACTAAGCTAGCTGAACAGTGGGTGTCTTGACTGTAACTAACAACTACACAGTAGACTGTAATTACATAAGTGTAAGGACATATTCCCTTGTAATTTCCGTATTCCTACTGTAAATACAGGTGATGCGGAGCATAAAGGACAACATTACAGAGGAAGTATTGTTAGGTGAGATTAATCAGATAATTCAGTTGCCAATGTATGCAGATCGGATTAAACAGGACAGCAAAGGCCACCATCGTCCTAAATGAGAGTTTTATTGATCAAGAAGTTAGCATAGGAAAGGATAACGGGGAATGTTGTGTAATTAGGCAGGGGAGCGGGAGATTGAGTGACTTGATTAAAATTGTTGTAAATGGTGCTGTCTGGTGAGTTTGCATGATCCAGTTGGTGCACTTAATCTAGCTATCATATGATTATGAAGCCTTTCTTTTTTTAAGAAGTTGCATTTGAAGTATTAGCACAAGGATTAGTAAATGTATATTTTAGTTTTAGTCTTCATATGACTAGTTTGCTTTCTTGCGGTATTTGACCCCTTCTTCCCTCTATCCAACTGAACTATGAACCTTGTTATCCTGAGTTGTAAAATGTTTTTATCCTCCTAAAAAAACACGAATCCAAAGGTTTAGTGTAATGCACAAATTGATTTGCGATATGCTCGAAAGCTGTTTAGTGCCACTGGTGCTATGCCAGTGTTTATATGCGAGTTGAATATCCATGCTTGGCATAAGTATGTGCCTTCTTGCTTTTGAAATCAAGGGCTGCAAGATTGACCCAGGACATGTTCTTCACTTTTATATGATCAAAGTAATGTGGTGATATCTAAAAGAACAAATACTCAACTTATGAATTTTATTGAAGTTAGTTTTATATATAGTTTAAAGAAACCTGAAGAGATCTTGACAAACCAAATTTTCTCTCTTGATATCATCTTACTCTGTTGCTCAATTGCGAGCTATAGTTTACGTTAGGAGCCCCTTATGTCCTATCAATAGTTGTTATTGTTACACTTCTGGCTTGTTTTTGACGCAAGGATCTTCCATTGGTTCGCAAGTGGAAGGTTGTCTTGTATGACATGACAAGTAAATGGCATTGCAAAATTTTTAGTGATATACATCATAACACAATTATTTTTTGTTACTAGGATAAAATGAATCCGGGTACCATTCACGTTGTGGTGTTGTTTTTAAAGGGAGAGGGGATTCCTTCGAAAACTTATTTTTCTTAATGTTATTTTATGCACCGTGATTTTTGGCCCGTTGATTATTTTCTTAGTATCATTCCGAGTCCCGTAATGTTTTGCCTCTTCACTAAGCTTTGTCACTGAATCCACATAAGGATGCATCAATTGCAATGTCATTCACTCGATCTACTTACGGCTCAATTCCATAATTCACTTACCAAAATAACGCTAAGTGGATAGGACTGAGCATCATCAAACTGATTGTCATTCAACTAGTTATGTCGTTATGCTATGCACAAACTTTGGTGTGCATATCTTTCACAAATTCATGTCCATAATACTTTACACTACACTCTTATATTATTCTAATCCTACGAACTCACCAACCTCGCATTAATCTTTTCGAGCATTTTTTCGGGCAATCAAAATTTGAAAAGAACGACATAAATACTTTAACCAGACCTTTAAGTATATCCCATTTGTGATGACATTATAATAGCACTTCAAGATTATTTCAAAATTGTTCGTTGGTTGTTGGATTATACTTGTCTTCTTGGTGAGACTGTAGGAGTGTTTTGCCCTAGACTTGTCTAAAGTTGTGACACTTCAATGACTTTTATGTTATCACTATGCTACTCGTGGAAATGATTAACCAGGACCACAAGTCTCCATTTGTGTTGGGTGATGCATGACACGTTGCTTGGTTTCACTTAGTATTTTTCTATTGTTATATCAGTATATTGTGATAGTTCCGTTCGTCATACTTTGCATTTTCGTCTCAGGCGAGATGTGACAATATTCACTTAATGAAGGCACATTACTAAGCCAACCAAACCTATAAAACTACAAATCAAATCTTATAACAACAAAAGAAGTCACCAATAAACCAAATTACTTGTAATTATTAAACAATTCGTTTGTTTCTTGCTGATAACTATAGAAAAGGACATGAGGAGTTTATATTCCTCCATAAAGTTTGAACATGCATGTCACATGGTCTGACCAATGTTTTAAATATTGGTATATACCGGCCGGCATTATCGGTATCGGAGAGTACTCTGGTACAACTATCCCGATACTTTATCCGGTATTTTCACTATTAAATATCGACCGGTATCTTCGGTATTACCGTTTCGGTATTTCGGAGATTTTCATTTTATTTTTGTTTTTTTGGATTTAAAAAAAAATATTTTATGATACTTTATTTTATTTTATGTTATTTTTGAACTTTAAAACTTATTTTTGTTATAAAATACTTATTTTGAATTATTTTTTAGTAGACTGTAATTGTACTTTGACTATTTTTCTAACAAGTATTGTAGGATTTTTATAAAAAAAATAAAATTAAATTAAATTAGGCGTATCGACAGGTATTTCCGGTAATATCGATAATACCGGTAATACCGGAAAAACCACAACACCGGTACGACTAAAAACATAGGGGCTAAACATAGAATATTTGACAAACTAGGGACCATCCGTGTAAATAATCCTCAATTCAGCAGCTAGTAAATCTCTCCAAGAGCTTCTTCTTCAATTCTAATTGAGGTCAGGTCTTATTATTATCATTCAAAACAGTCATTCAGTCAGTGATTCAGCGAAAATCACGATATATATATATATATATATGTATAGTATATAGAAATCTAATTAAAATCAAATCAAATGAAAATTAGGTTTTCATTATTATATATTGTATTATTATTAGTAGTTCACATTCATGGAGAAGCTACTAATAAATTTCGTGATCGTGAAGCCACTGATGATAATTTAGGTTATCCTAATTTGTATGTCTCTTTTTCCTCTTTATTTTATGTATTTTATATTTATCTAATTATTTATTTGTGATTTTAATAATAATTTTTAGCTGATAATCTTTATGTGCATTTTTACTGATTCTGATTTCCAATTTCAGTTATGTGTGTGTGTGTGTGTGTGTTTTGTTTGGGATTGCTTTTGTGAAAGTTATCTTAAGTTTTCGAAAGTTATATACTTGCCAAGGGACCGATGATAGTCACTTTTTTTTTTCCGCATGCTTTTGAGTGTGATAGGCGGGTTTAGAAGTAGGTGATTGATTATATGGAAGTGTCATTTCATAACAAGTCGATTTTACTTTGGGTTCCAACGAGGTTAATTTTGAGAAACGCAAAGAAATGAAAATCTTTTATTCAAGTAAAAATGGATAAGTGACCCGTTAGAGAAGTGAATTCCATAACACTATGGTTAAAGGGACATGAGACCGAGATTTGAACCTTTGCTTTTATGACCATTAGGCTACCTAATGTCATGTAACATAATACGGAATGAGTTTTATTACAGCTTGTATAGTTTTGTTTGATGTTCTAGTAAAGGTATAATTATCTACAGTTATTCACTTCTGGAATACTAGTTCTTAGAATAAAAGTTAAAATGATCCCATGGTTTTGTTTCGGTTCTTTGGAATTAAAAGAGGCTGTGTTTAGATTTATGATGCCTACTTATTAAGCATAATAAAGTGAGAAGCTGCAGGTGTGTTCCTGCTACCTGGCAGGTAGGTATTGGGCCATGCCATGCCATGCCATATTCTTTTGTCTCCTGTCTATTGAAATTAGGATATCACTATATCAGAATGGCATTCAGGAAATTTTCTAGTGTTTTAATTTTAGGTTATGTTTTTTAATGCAAATAAAGCATCTACCTTTTTGTTTCAAGTGAGACTTATACCCACAGTGTCACTGTTGAATAGTTGATAGATTGTTATGCCAAAGCCCCTTTGGTTTAGTGTTTTAAAACTTAGTGTATTTGGAGTTATGATCAGTTAAGTGTATCCTTTTGTAATGCATTATGAATAACATCATCGTTGTTGATTTCTGCAGCGATGAGGATGAATTGTTAAATAAACAATGTCCTCAAAATTTAGAGCTAAGATGGCAGACGGAAGTTAGTTCTAGCATATATGCAACACCATTAATCGCTGACATTAACAGGTACATGAGAGTATGAAGCACTCTTCTTAACGTAGTTTATCACGTCCTATATGCTACCATTTCTGTATTGGTGAATATTTATGTGGTGATAATCTTTATCTCAGTGATGGCAAGCTTGACGTTGTTGTTCCATCTTTTGTTCACTACCTAGAAGTTTTAGAAGGTTCTGATGGGGATAAAATGCCAGGTATTTAATTCCTCATTGTTCTTTTCACCGCAGTATGTGTGTAGGGGTTTATATTTGTAAACTATAAACAACCTGTTCAAAACTGTTTAGTGGTTTATGATATGGCATGAACTTTCGGATCCTACACATCATGAAAAAGCTATATCATAAATCTTATTATTTGTGTTATTTGTCAGGATGGCCTGCTTTTCATCAGTCTACTGTTCACGCCAGCCCACTCTTATATGATATTGACAAGGATGGTGTGAGAGAAATAGCATTGGCTACTTACAATGGCGAGGTGCTCTTCTTCCGGTACAACCCTTTTATAGGTTTTTACAGCATTTCCGTTCCTTGTCTTTATAATGGAACATCAGGGTTCAATGTTATTTTGTCTACACTTGTGCAGAGCTTCAGGTTATATGATGTCAGATAAATTAGAGGTTCCTAGGCTTAAAGCCAAGAGGGATTGGTATGTGGGGCTGCTTCCAGATCCAGTTGACCATTCTCACCCAGATGTTCATGACGAGCAGCTCATTCAAGAGGCTGTCATGCATTCCAAACCTAGTACGTACTTATGTTTAATAGCAGAATGATGGAATAACATTCGTTTAACTTCTCTGATTGAGTACATATTTTTGGACACTCTGCTACAACTCTTCACACCAATTATACTTGTGAGACAGAGTAATTTAACTGATAAGAAGTAATTTGTATTAAAGTGCAATCACATATTGTTTTTCCAAATAGTTGCAGAAGGTACATTGGCCAAATTTATATTATTAGTAGAATTGATAGAAGGGATTTTATGCAATAGCATAGGGCCAAAGTAATATTTCTATGAACCGATGAATTAATGATATAGTCCTTGGAATGATTTATTCATAAAGCAAATTCAATGCAAAAAATATATCTTTCTCTAATTTAATTTTGTTGCATACAGCTACTTGTTAAGTTTGAAATGTAAGTGATTATAAGATCTTATTAGTGGTTTAATATACAACATATTCGTATGGTTTCTACATCTTTGGTAACTCAAGTCTCAAGCATAACCAGCATCAATCTATAACAGAGATTCATGTACGGTTACCGTATATCATTTCCTTACAAGTAACTGGCGATGTTCAATTGATCAATAAATCTTTATTACGGCCATCGTTGAAATATTAATTACATTGTGGAACTTAAAAAGTATAAAATGTCCTTATCTAACCAGCCTACCCTTGCATAATAAATTCCTCCAGCACCCAAAGAAGCTAACCATACATCTGGTGTGGAGGAGAAAGCTAACCATACATCTGGTGTGGAAGAGAACAAGGGAAAAGAGACTGAAATGCAACCGAAAACGGAAACACCAAATGATACAAAAGTTACCTCTCCGGAAGAACATGTTAGGAATCCACAGAATCAGAGTGATGCAAGTGTTGCACAAGATAAAACTAGTCCTCATATTGAGTTGCCAAAGGACATACATAACGCCTCATCAACTACTGCACCAGATAATGTAGAAGGTACTAACAATGAAACAAAAACTGGAAGACGTCTACTTGAAGAGACAACACAGGAGGACGATGATCATAAAGATGTTCCTGTTGCAACTGTGGAAAATGAGGAAGGTCTCGAGGCCGATGCTGACTCGTCTTTTGAGTTATTTCGTGACAATGATGAGCTGGCTGATGAGTATAACTATGACTATGATGATTATGTTGATGAATCAATGTGGGGTGATGAAGAGTGGACTGAAGCTCAACACGAGGCATCTCAAAATTATGTGCATGTTGATTCACACATTTTGTGCACTCCTGTAAGTCTTCATGCCAAGGACCTTAGAAGTTTGTCTTAGGTTATGTAAGGTTGAAGTGAATTTTTTTCCTCCTTTTCAGGTGATAGCGGACATAGACCGGGATGGGGTTTCGGAGATGATTGTGGCAGTCTCATATTTCTTTGACCACGAGTGAGTGGCCTACTAATTTACTACTCTCTTATTCTATTATATAATGGTCCTAAATCAGTTTTTCAGTACAAGATAAATTTGATATGCTGAAACATAAATGTTGATGATCTTAGTATTAGTACTTGATTATGCTTTAGTTAAACATTAATGGTCATCTAGAAAGTGGTTTATAGCAGGTAACCGCCACAAGCTTCGGTATTGAGTTTGCAAAATCTGTAAGTGTCTCAGTAACAAGAGTTAGATATTTATCTAACATGGAGATGCTAAATTTTCAGAGAAATTGCTTGATGTTAATGAAATTATAATAATAGAAAATTCCAAGACTGTGTAAGCGGTACATGATGTCTGGTAAATATTTTTTGTTGCTGTCCTAGAAATGTTATCTCTACTCTATCATATATGGTCTTTGTGAGATATTGCACAAAAATCATTGAAACTATATATGCAGCATGTTAATCTTTGGTGGCACAAGCCTTTATTGACCACTATTTAATTGAATCTAAACGTACAACCATTTGCTAGATTATAGTATATTTCTAGGCTTAAAGCCATGACATCTGATAGCATTGGCTTGTCATTCTTTTTACCCTTGGTATACTTTTGCTAATTTGCAGGTACTATGATAACCCAGAGCGTGTGAAGGAGCTTGGTGGTATTGACATTGGGAAATATGTTGGTGGTGCTATCGTCGTTTTTAACCTTGAGACCAAACAAGTTAAGTGGACTCATGAATTGGATCTAAGTACAGATACCGGGAAGTTCCGTGCCTACATCTATTCTTCTCCAACAGTAGTTGATTTGGACGGTGATGGGTACCTGGACATTCTTGTTGGAACTTCTAATGGCTTATTTTATGTCCTTGATCATAATGGTAATCAGAGAGATATTAAAGTACTTTGCCTTTCAATGATCATTTTTTTTATTGATGTGGTTATTCGTTGAATAATTGAAGTGACAAGTATTTGAATTCAGGCAAGGTAAGGGAGAAGTTCCCTCTTGAGATGGCTGAAATACAGGGTGCTGTAATAGCTGCTGATATAAATGATGATGGGAAGATTGAATTGGTCACCACAGATACCCATGGCAATGTTGCGGCATGGACTCCTCAGGGTGTAGAAATTTGGGAAACCCATCTTAAGAGCTTGATTCCTCAGGTACAGTCTTCTGCTGGGTGTGTGGTTTTAACATGCCATATATGTTATCTTTCCAAGTAGAGTTGCAAAGGCTGTGTTTTGGGGGGGGGGGGGGGGGGTTGGCTTCTGGAGTGGGGG
>JANDBE010000028.1:17962429-17980572 GCA_024320915.1 Erigeron philadelphicus
GGCCTATTGAAACAAATTAATAATTTCAGTGACAAAAATTTAATTTCGATATTGAAATTCGTGATGTTATTTTTCCTGAAGAAAAACTAAAATAGTTATATTTTTAATTCCTTCTGAAAATTATTTTGTTCAATTTTGTTTTCTCTCACACACACACACACACACACACACAAGTTGTTGCAACAGTTTTGACCATTATTAGGGATTCATGAAAGGGTTTTGAGGGTTGAAAGATCTGGATGGTGGCGGCGGCTATTGGGTGGTAGATAGAGATGAGAGGCCGGTGAAGATTAAGTGGCGGCTCGATGGCCAGAAAGGATAATGGCGTACGGTTGTCGTTGGCGGCAGAGTGTATTTTGGTGACCCAGATTTAGCCACCACTTTCTTCTCCTGCTTTATATTTGATGTCTTGGTTACAAAATCTTACTTTGCACTTTTTGTTGTGCTCGAACCGCCGTGCAAATTCATGGTTGATTTCAATTTTTGATATGTCGTCAGCGGGATCTTCGTCGCCGTCGTTGTCGGAAAATAGCCTCATCACGATTTGTTTTGGTTGTTAATTACCCTAAAAACCATCTTTCCAAACCCTCACCCCATGTTTCAACCGCCGACAACTATTTCCATTACATAAACCTTTTTTTGCTTTGAATTTAGTGGTGGCCGGAAAAAATGGCCGGCAAAGGAGACGGCGATAATGCTTACATTAAGTGAGTGACAACGTATGATTCGACCATGGTCGAAGTAAATAGGAAAACGAAAACAAATTAATTAGGCTTTTGAAGTTGTGTGAGAGTAATTAAAGTTGACGACGACGGAAACAAATTTAATTTGAACGGTGGAACAAATTTGAATTCAAGCAGATCAATTATTTTGCTGTAGTGGGACGGTGGATTTTAGATCCACTACTTGAGGTGAAAAACAAATTACTTCTTTTTCGTTTTCAATGGTGTAAGCTTAACGAAGCATAAATTGGGGTTTTTCTTTTATGGTTGGTTTTTCTTTTACAGTAAGTGAAGATGAACGGAATGACGTGGCATTTATAACCGCATTGAAACCTTTTGTAGCCGGTTGGTTACATTGCATAACCCAAAAAACATAGTTGGGTACACTACATAGCTGGTTAAGTAGTTGGGTACATTACATAACCTTTTGGTAATAGTTGGATACATTTAGATGCCATTATCCCTATATTTAATACTACTTTAGTTTGTACTATTATCATTTTCATATCCAAAGTTTGCAAGATTTTAGTTTCCAAATTTTATTCTAACAAATAATTTCATCATTTCCAACAAGACTTCCTCGTTGGAATTGCGCTTGTACAAGATGTCTTTGGTGGGTGGAGAAAAACAATTCGTTATTGATTCTGCTAAAGCCTTGCTCGATCCCAACTTCCTCATCTTCATCCCTGAAGAAAACCAAGATTTTCCTTAACGTTGTTACCCGTACCACCCTTTGGACAATTTAGAATATAGTAATGCGGTCACTTTCAACTCTTCTCCTCCTCTGATAGCCTCCCTTGGCAGATGTCAAGCTTCACTCCTTTGTTTGGATCACTTCTCGGACTAAGCTATGTATGAATAAGTGGTTAGACTCGTCAGTTGACCCAATTTCTGCCATACTGTAAAAAAAATTGTTAACGGATTCTAGCTCCATGCTAGTTTTTGGTTTAATACAAACTGGCATCCCTCAAACAATCAAACTAAAAAAATGTCAAGAAAGTTGCAGCCATGGGTCAGAAGTTCTTAATGTGAATATCACTTATATAACTTACACTAGTATTTTTATGTAGCTTACTTATATGACTAGAGACTCCGCTGAGATCTCTAAAGATGGGCCGAGGCTCTTTGAACTTAAACGAGCCAAACTCAATGTGGACCGTAATCCCGTTCATTGCTCCGTATATTATGTAATTAGTGTGTTATGTAAATATAGGGGTTTAGTGTGTCAATATAATAGATAATAACCGAATGGCGGTTATAGGAAGTTATAGACAGTTATGTCTATTGGTGAAAGGTCGTGACTCTTGGCAAAAGTCACGATGGTAGTTACTTAGGAATAGACGTGACCTTTCATGAACAGTCATGATGGTCCGGTAATTGTATTATATAAACAAAGTGTCTGTAACAGAAACATAGTATCAATCATTCAATCAATACACGATTATATTACAGTATCTTTTCTCTCGCACATATTTGTGAATCAAACGATTAGGGACAACACTCAAGACCAAATTTGGCTCAATTGTTTACAGCCTTGCTAATAAATAAAACAAATCTTCTCGCTGTACATACATATTGCAATGACTTGTGAAATTAATTACTTGGCGCCCGGGGCACACACAATTATAAGTTAGTTAAAAGGGCTTAAGATGCAACTAGGAAGTCAGTGTTTCACTTAGACATTCCACTAAACAATGTCTTCAAATTCAAATCCATAATCCTTACTACACATTGAGAAATACTATGACCAAAAAAAAAAATTAACAGAAAAATCATGTTACTAAAATGGTTCATACAAACCTTCAGCTCCCATAAAGAATTAACCTTAATTCCTTAAAGCCGAAAAATCGTATTCATTCTTATATATTCACTCTTCATCACCATTATTGTCTTCCCTCTCTTTCTCATCTTCTTTCACTTCATTTTCCCGCTTCTGTTTATGAAGCTCTACTTGTTGCTGAAAAGAAAAAGAAACATAAAAATCAAAATAAAAAAATGGATTTCCATAAATCGTTAGAACTTAGAACTTTGCACTTAATTAATGAGATGATGATTAAATTTCTCACCTTTCTCTTGTCAAGTCTCATGCTTTTGCAATAGCATCATTGATGGCATTAGGTCCATTAACTAATCCTTCCACATCATGACGATTCACAACCAATGTTTTAAGGTTGGGTGTTTCATGGATTCCAGGTCCCCATATCTTCATGCTTACACAAAGTCGGATTTTGACATTTACCAAAGATGGATATTTGATGCGACAATTCTCACTCCCTGAGTAGAAGCTTTTGAGTCTATATAAATTGAAAAAGGATATCACGGTAAGGGAAGGGAATCCAATAACATTATGAGACTCATCATCTCCACCATCACCACCCCAAATCACTTCCTCTAGATCTTCACAACTTTCAATTTTTAGTTCATTGAGATTGACAAGGCTTTTTGCTACACTCACCGTGAACACTCTCTCTAACTTATTACATCGGAAAATCCTAAGAATGACCAGGTTAGTAAGACTTATATATTCATCCCGGCATCTCCATAACACCTCCAGTTTATTAAGATCTTTCAATGTAAGGGCTTTAAGTTCCTTGAAAAACTTTTCCTTTGTTTTCCCTTCATCCCCAACACACCTTGTGCCATCATCCACTAAGCATGACACATTAGGGCAATCCTCCAACTGAATATGCTCTAAATTATTGAAACCTTCATCATATAGGGTTGGCATCATATTATTTATATTTTTAATTTCATTTAAAATTGTAACAAGACGACTACTCTCCATCAGCTTCTTTAACCTCTGCACTAACAAATTCGGAAGATGTCTTCTTGAAAGAACCAGATAGCGACCTGACCATGAGAAGGAGCTGATGTTCGAAGCATTTCGATTGTATTTTCCTATTTGAATCACAAATTCTTTCAATTTTCCGAAATTGAGATCTTGTCCTTGAGGAGGAATATAACGGATACTTGGAACGGTTAAGTCCAAGTATGCCAGCTTTGGCAAGCTCATTATCTCAATAATACTATCACAACCTCCTTTGAACTTCAACTTAAATTCAATGCGTAACTCCTCCAATTTCGACAGCGCTGATATGATACCTTGTTTTATGCGAGATAGATAGTTACAATATTTAACATGAAGCACCCTTAAGTTTACTAATTGGGCAATCTCCTTAGGAATTTCATTGATTTTGGTTTTATCTAGAATTAAAATTTCAAGGTCCTTTAACTCCCCAAGTATCGAAATTTCATGAAGAGATTTATTTCCACAAAGATTGAGCATACGAAGTTTTGTGAGGAGTTGAAATGATCGGGGCAAGGATGAGATATTATTCAACGAAATATCTAAAACCTTTACTTTTTTCATGCACCCAATGAATTCATCAGAAATCATTGACAATTTACGATTGCCAAATACAAGGAAAATCTCAAGGTGCGGTACGTTCACCTTATAATTAGGAAGCTTGATGATGTGATTCTGCATGAGTGCAATTCCTTTGTAGCTTTTTAAGCTGGTGCGTGTTGGTAGCCATTTAGTTAAACCTTTCTGAGCTTTCACCAGAAATTTGTTATTGCTTTGAGATGCAATTATCAATGCCACATCACGAACAACATCATGCATTTTGGTACATCCTTTTTGTTTGCTATTTAATAACAAGCCAGAAGAAGTGAGGATATTGACAGCATTTTTAACCCTGCCTCTTGCATCCTCTATGCTATCCAAGTCATCAAACTTTTCTAAACCCACCCCATAACGTACCAAGTCTTCCAATGAAATTTCTTCAGGGAACATGCTACAGAGCAAGAAGCACGACTTGGGATCTTCACTTTTAAGATAGTCATAGCTTAGCTTCAAATGAGTATATGATTTTCGTATCTCCTCATCGATATTCGATGGTGCATGTTCTTGCAGTTGAGTAAGAGCTGATTCCCATGATTTGATGCTTTCATCTTTCAAAGCATTTCCGACTGCTTGAATAAGTAGTGGCAATCCATCACATCCTTTAACAACCTCTAAAGCAACTGGTTTCAAGTTGGAATCCGTCTCCAATCTTTCACCAACCACATGGTTGAAAAGAATCCATGCTTCTTCTAGTGGCAACGAGTTTAAACAAACACTTTGAGCATTCATTTCCTGGCACACTTTTTCGCTTCTACACGTCAATAAGATCTTACAATTCATGTAATTATTTCCACGTGGAATACACATGTTTTCCAAATTTAATTTTTCCCAAACGTCATCTAATATGATTAGAATCTTTTCCCCTTTCATTATTCGCTTCCTTGCTTCGCCAATATCTTTTTTAATCTTCTTAACATCTACGCTTTGTGAGACGGTTGTAAACGCAACATGAGCAAACATATTATTCTCAACTACTCTAGCAACAATTTTCATGGCTAATGTCGTTTTCCCTACGCCTCCCAACCCATAGATTCCAGTGATCTGTATGCTCTCATCTTCAAGAGACTTAATGATATCCCCCAAAGCTGAATTGTGGGTATGAAGATCATCAAGATATTTGTTTTGATAAACATCTAGCGGTCCGGGTGTAGGAGTATAAACGGAGAAGGAACTTTTATAAGTGTTGCCCCTTTTTAGGAGCTGCCGTAGAGAAGGAGTTATCTTTGTTGCATTCTTACCATAATGATGAAGAGTTCCCCAATTACAACACAAACCAACTTTGTAATGCATCTTCTTCACATTAGCTTCCTTTTTAAGAAATTCCCCTACCTTGAATATTTCATTGTCTACATTCTTCATCCAATCTTCAACTTCACACGAGAGTTGATCTCCTGTACGGATATTTATCCGTTCTTGAACCCTCTCCCTAATACATTTGAGTTTTTCAGTTTCGCGTCTGATCTTTCTAACATTTTTTGAGCAGCTCCACATGTAACCAATCTCTTTTCTAGCCACAACAAACAATAACCGCATCACTTTGACAGCCAATGCACTGTTCTTCGCCATTCCAGATTCCTATTTCTTTTTAGTGGGTTGGATAAACAAGTGACAAATGATGATGGACCCGTGACGTGGTAAAAAAACAAAACACTATGAAGACAGAATGGTGCAGTTTGAAGGAAATATATACAGATGGTTTCAAATAAAACTGAAAACTAACAAAATGATCAACATGCAGGGGATCAAAGAAAAAGAGTTAAGTGTAATAGCGAAAGCGTACATTGTTTCATGTAGGTAAGGGTACATCATCTCCCTTCTTCCCAATCCTAAATTCCTAATCCTAATTCAAATAATAATATAAATGAACTTGAACAGCAAGCATATACTTTATCACAAACCAATAACCAAAGTAGAAAATATAGCGATGATCAGGTAGATACGTAATTAACAAATTTCAACAGATCTTAACCTGCAACAATGAATCTAAACGGGACTCATTTGGTGGTTTTGGGTTATAACAGTGGAGAATGTGGGGGTTTGCTGAGAATTAAGATGGTGATAGTGATCAATTTACTCCATGGTGGTTGTTGTTTTGTTGATGATGGTGGTGGATGATTTCTTTGTCTTAGAGAAATGAAAGACAAAGTATATTTTGGGATGAGGTTTAGTTCTTGAGAAACAAAAACCAGTTTCCTTATTACAAAGGAGAAGGTTACTCCCAAAATACGACATCCCGAAATATATTACGAGTAATTGGTTAGTAGCGTAATATTTTTTCTTGAGTAACATCATTTTTATTTAGTAGTGTGACTTTTTTAATAATGTTGTTTTTTTATTTAGTAGTGTAATCCTTTAATTATTAATGTCATATCTTAAATTTAAGAAAATAATAGTTTTGCTTAGTTTTAAGTTAAAATAAAATGAAGATAAAAAGTAGAAGATGAAATGATAATGGAATGAAAAAGATTTATTATTGAGAGTTCTTGAATGTCTCATGAATGATTTGACGCTAATTTAACAATGAAGGTGAGGTTAACGAAATCATAGTTTTCAACCTCGTAAAAGTCACGAGCCAATTTGTATGAGTCGAATCAAGACAAAGTGAAAACGAGGAGACTCGGTGGATGACTCGACGAGTAGACGTTTCTTCAGACTCGTCCGAGTCGATGCGATTCACATTCCAAGTGGATACGAGTCGCGTTCTGATTATTACATAAAAAATAATTCTTTTGTATGGTTTTAAATTAGATTTTATTTCAATAGTATATTTTTAATTTTTCTCTTAATATATGATTATTATATCATATTTGTACCATAAATATATATTATCATAAAACTAGATGTTATATAATATCCTGACTCTTATTATTCAAATTACATTTTGAATAACGAGTCAATAACAGATTTTTAAGTCGAGTCTAAAGCTACAAGTCAACCAATATAAACATAATATGTTTATTGCTTATGCTCGTATTTCCACGTATATTTTCCCACATATACTTCTTAAGTACGATAATTGATTCCTATTATACAATGTATTATACAGTGAAAAGTGTATATATATATGAGAAGGAAAAAAAAGGAAAAACTGAAAATACCCCTTAAGTAGTGTGGCTTTGATCAGTGGTTAATAACTTGGCTTTTGGAGACAGAAGTTAGAGGTTTGATCTTCATCATATGTAAAGACCGAAGGTCTTTTTTTACCATTTAGGTAGAATTTGGAAGCAACTTTTCTACTTAGTAGATTAAGATCTGTCTACATCTTAACATATCTCATATACCATCAAAGTATTGAAGCCCAAAAACCATAGTAAACGACACTGGGCACTTCTTTTTCCTTTCCATTTCCTTTTTAGGAGAGGAGGTTACTTTATGAAACATGGGTCTGGGTTAATATATATGGTGTTTTGTTATGATTTTATTACACAAGCATATCTGACACCAATAGATGAAACAATTACATATAAATTTATTAATTCGTAAAATATATAAGAACTAAACATTTATTTATTAAACAAACTATTAAAGAATTAATATGTTAAAGATTTCATACCTAAAATAATCACTTCATTAATACATTATATGTTTTAACAGCTTAGTATTAACAATTTATTTCTACAGATAAATTATCCCAAATATTTCTATGTCAAAGCTTGAACCTTGGTTTGCTTGACATAAGCCTATATCGAGTAAGTTAGTACCACCTTGGCTAATACATTAGATATATTCTAATAAAGAGGGGAGATGATTCTCTTAAGTTACCCTGTCATGTTAGGATAATCTTGACCTTTAAATGAAAATCAAAAACTAAGATTCAAAAATGATCTTTGAATCTTAATCCTTAAATTTTTATTTAAAGATTAAGGTTTCTCAACTTGTTAAAAAAATAAGATCTGGGAATCTCTTCCTATAAAGAGAAGGATTGTTTAAATCATTTACAAAATCAAAATGTCCCCTAAATTTAATGACGGGACCCCACAAAAGAAGAAAAGCTTAAATTGCTTCTCCTCTCCTCATTCCATGTTTGTTTCTTTTTAAGAGAATAAAGGTACAGATTTCTATCATTTTATTGACTTAAAACCTATGTGTAGGCCTGGAGGATACATTCATTGTCCTTCAAAGCGAGCGCAGAAATGGCTTCCTTTGTTAGGATTTCAGGTGATTCATACAATCCCATGTTTCACATTTGTCGAATATTTATTATAGATATAGATATAGACACATAAATACAAATCTAGTTATATTCTTGCTTCTGTTTGCTCTGTTCTTAGTAGTACTCTTGGTATATGATGCTTTGCTTGAATTCTGAAAAGAACATTTAGATTCTTACATCTGTTTTTATCTGTTATTAGTATTAGTATAGGTATCTGATGCTTTTCTTTAAATTTTGAAAACAACATTTAGATTTTTACATTTTTATCTGTTAATTAGTAGTAGTCTTAGCATTTGATGCAATGCTTGAAATTTTGAAAAGAACATTTAGATTTGTACAGATACAAATGTTATTCCTTTACGGCTAAAGTCAAGATAATGTTTTGCTATTATGATAAAGTCATTAATGTCTTATAATAGAAAATAATTTATATTAACATATGACTAGCGGCAACAGTTTGATGTTGGGGGTAACCGTTGGTGGTAAAAACGACATCTAGATAATTGATGTAAAAATAATTGATGTAAAAGTTAATAGAGATATTTTAAAAGATAAAAAACTAATAATGTAATTTAACTATTAAGGGTATTTTAGACAATTCTTCCCATTTTTTTTTTATTTTTTATTTTTTACTTTCAACAATGAGTGTTTTTCTTATAATATACAAGTACTTGATGTCATAATATGACTTTTAAAGTCTTTCTTTCACAAATTTAACCATAAATATTTTCTATGTGTTATACAATACTTGATGTAAAATATATAGATAGATTGAGCTTTAGATGTATTTTTCATTGATATAACTTTTATTAAGTAGTGTATTATACAAATAAAGATACTTACGATCAAAATTAGAGAATAAAGACTCAACAAGTTGATTTTGGACATTTAAATTGGGATGAAAGGAGATGCTTTTTTTTGGTAAAAATGTTAATTTAACTAACCTACATTTTACCTTAAGAAGCCCTGAATTATCTAAGCTACCTTGATATAGTGATCTGCACACCACTAAATTTTGGCAATACACCACCAAACGTGTTTTTTACAGTGTTGTACTGTACAACAATGCAAAACACATTTGGTGATGTATTGCCAAAATCCGGTAGTGTACAAATTGGTTCCCATTTAAAAAATATAAATGTTAGTAACTCCTAATTCATCCTTAATTGTCTATCACCTATTTTTGTTAAACTTTGACTTTTTTCTATTTTTATTAGTCTTTTTTTTCTTTCTTATTCTAGCAATCAACCCGAGTTTAACCCGAATATTTTAATTAAAATTTTAAAACAAAAAGATATCTTAAAATATATATATATATATATATATATTTTTTTTTTTTGATATTGATAATTCATAACTTATTTTAAATTAGTCCATCTTTAACATAAAAATTTATAAAATATGAGTAACTATTACATTAACAAAATATAAAAAGCATTTCATAATTTTATATGAGAAAGAATTTTATTTATAATAAGAGATTATAACTTTTATTATGCATCTAGCCAATGATGACTAGTCTAACTGGTCAGAGACACTCCCAGGTTTTATCCAAGGTCTTGAGTTCGATCCTTAGGGATGACAAGTCTTGGGGTTTTTTCCTCCGAATACTTGTAACGGTCTATAGTCATCATCTCGTTGTCTAGTGTACGTGCAAGGCTTCACTATTATACGGTGAGGTTTCCGTGATGTCGTGTACCGACTGAATGTTCGAAAAAAAAAAAAAAAAATTATTATGCATCTAGGGGTTATTTTTATTTAAAAACATTTAAACTATATGACATCATAACTACTAAAAGAAAAACCCTTTAAGAATAAATTTGGACTCAAATGGTTCTTCAGGGTGTCCTTGCTGATGTGGCACTGATGTTAATGTGGCACTGATAGTGAGGATGAGATAAAGATGTGGGTATGCTTGGCATGGGCCTAATTGTACAGCAGGATCTCATAAAGTGATCACGCGCGTTATTATCGTTCATGTATCTTCTTTTTTGAATACAGTACTGTCATGGGCCGATATACTAGCTACATTTGCAATGTATTTGATGATGACCTACTTAACAAATGTTTGGAATCTAAGTACAACACATGCTGCTGGCATCATTAATATATGGAATGGGATCACACCCGTGTTAGCCATTATTTTTGCATTCTTTGTTGATGAGTTCATTGGTGACTTCAATATGCTTGTGCTCTCTAGCGTTTCCTATAGTATTGTAAGTTTTCTTATAGTGTTAAGTGTGCCATAATGTGACTAACTATGCACAATAAGTTATAGTGTGCACAAACTATCGAACACCTCTATTGTATGCACAAACTTAATAAAAATGTTCAAATCATGTAACATGGTATACGTGGCAACCCATATGAGCTGTCACATGCAAGTTTTTAATTCGTCGGCCATAGCTAGTTACATAGATTTGAACATTTTTGTTAAGTTAATGCATAAAATAAAGGTGTTCGATAGTTTGTGCACACTATAACTTTTTGTGCATAATTAGTTACATTATGGCACACTTATCCCTTTTTTATATGTATAGTTGTTGTGTATAACATTTATTTCAGTAGCATAAAGAAAACCATGAAACTAAACATAAGTGTATTCAGGGATTAGGACTATTGACAATGTCAACACCCCCTGTTTTTGGCCCATGTAGCGACTACAAGGAGAAATGTATCGGGCATACACAAAAGGTCTTATTTTATACTGCATTACCATTGATAGCAGTCGGGATGGCCGGTCACTTGGCCTCCTTCTCACCCTTTTTGGATCTACAAACAAAACGTGAAAATGAAGAGGGAGCTGACGAGAGTTCTAAAAAGTTTTGGCAAATTATGGGTTTGATGACGGTGGTGGTTGTACCATATGTTGCAGGTTTTGCTGTTCAAATTATAAAACCATGGTCAATTCGGTTTGGTATTCCGGCCATTTGTACTTTGGTGGCAACAGTTATATTCTTGTCAGGATTTCGTGAGTACCGACATATAAACCCAGGGGGAAGCCCATTAACAACCACCTTGAGAGTTTTTGTAGCTACTGCTCGTAATATTTCCCGACCAAATCCTAATCCTGAACAACTCAACAATGAAGAAGATGCTCATTTGACCAACAGCCTAAGGTCATATGATTCTTTTTGTTTATCTATTACCTCAAAAAAGAACACCCTGAAATTATTTTTGAGTTCTTTAGATGGGAAAGATTTGCTGGCTGGACTCGTTGGGAAATAAGTCAAGACGGGTTTGGGTTGAAATGAATCATCTTTTGAAACAGTCCGGACTGGCTTGACCCACTAACGCTTTTTTCTTCAATTTCTAGATATCTTATTATATCAACAATGCTTTTGTAAATTATGATAACGCATAGAGTACTATCACAAAAATAAAACGACTATTTGAATATAGAGATAATGGCATCAAAATGTAAGAAGCCATGCACAAATGTTAATGAACTATCCGGGTGTACATCAAATGTCACAAACTTTCAAATCTGGATTTTGAATGTCAGGCCAATCAAAAATGTGCAAACTGACAATGTGGAAATGGACGGCTTATATGGTTGCCACACCGAAGTTCATTACATACTATGAACACCGAAGTTGTTCATTATAGAAGATAACCTTTTGTGTATATATGGTTACATTTTGGTGGCATTATCCCTTGAATAAGCTAGACTTATTCATATATGCATGATAATATATAGCCGTGGGGTGACTCTGATTTCCTTATTCTTGTAAGATAAAAAATAACCCAGATAGACTTGATTTGGTTAGCTTCAAGCATATAACCTAATTCTCTTACGCATTTGTGATGAAACGCAGCTGCTTAAACAAGGCTGCTATTAAGTTACCTGAAGAACAACAATCAAAAAAGTGGAAGGTATGCAGCGTGCATGAAGTTGAAGACACCAAGATCTGTATCCGTATGGTCCGAATGTGGGTAGCATTCATTGTGATTGGTATTGTGCTTTCTATCGGGAACACTTACTTTCTGGAGCAAGCTAACCACATGGACCATAAACTAGGAAAATTAAAGGTCCCTACTATAATATTTCTTTTGTTTCATAGTTTCACTAGGTCAATATGCGCATCCTTATATTCCTTCTTCACAAAGCGTTTGGCAAACAAGAAATACGTTCCACCAGTCGGGATTGCCACAAGTATGGTTTTTTCTGTATTATGTTGCATTACTGCTGCAAAAGTGGAAACCCGAAGACTAGATCGGATTAGGGATAATGGCTTACTAGACAAACCTGATGCGACGATCCCAATGAGTATATTTGCGCTCCTTCCACAGTTTATGCTTCTTGCAGCCGTTGACGGGATTGGTAATCGTAGCATCAATAATTTTTTCATGCACCAAACCCCTCAATCCATGCATAAGTATTTGGGTTATTTTACGAAGGGTGTGCTAGGATTAGGAAGCATGGCTAGTGTTTTATCAGTCTATATTGTAGGGAAAGTTAGCGAGAGAAACCAAAAGCCAAATTGGTTTCAGTTTTCATTAAATAGGAGCCATTTAGATCGATATTATTGGGTCCTAGCTGCGCTAAGTGCGGCTAATATACTCGTTTATATCATCATTGCACTTTTCTATAAGTACAAGGAACCACCAAAAGCTGCAGATAATGATGAAGATGAAGATGAAGATGAAGATGAAGATGAATATGAAGTAGAAGAAGATGATGAAGAAGATGAAGTCGAAGATGAAGATGAAGATGATTCTAAGAACCATTCGAAATGTTGCTGTTAAGAGCATAGGATGATCACCCCGGAATGTTGTTATATGGGGGCATGGGGCTCCCATGCCAACCCTGAATCCGAGTTAGATGATCCCCCCTCCCCCCATCCCTACCATACCTCGCCTCTTAGTGATCTTGATTCGATGAGAGACATTTGAACGTCGAGTTCAACATCGATTAATTTATTTTTTTATTAATTAGAGATGTGTTATGTACCGCTCCAAGTAACAAAAAGGAAGGATATGGTGTTTTAATAACTGATGTACTTGTAGTTGTCTGTAATTTATTAATTTTTTCGATACTCATCGTTGTTATTAAGAAACAAAACGACGATACAAGCATCAAGAAAGCTTTATCTATGTCCCCGATTTGAATTTGAGTTTACAAAGTGATGTGTGAAACAATCAGAAATCAAGAAGTACATGCTTAAGTGTGTGTTTTAGTGTCTCCTAATGAAGGAATTGTATGTGTGTGAAAATGACGGTTACAATGTGTGTATTGAGAGAGAATGTATGTGAAAGTGAAAGTGAAAGTGAAAGATTAGAATTAAGAGTGGGTGAAAAAAAAGTTACAAAATACATGTGTTTGGGGGGTTTTATGTACATAAGTCCTATTTTACATCTAACCCCATTTAACACTAATATTGTTTACACATTAAGGACAAAATACAAATAGACACTATAAATTTGTATTTCTAACAATCTCCCCTTTAGTATCGATTTGGCAATCATGATCACTTTCTGCCTCGCCTTCTTCCTCTACCTCTTCCTCTTCCTCTTACGTGAACTCCCCCTGCTCCTCTTGCATGTCTGTTATAGAACCTGGGAATGAAATGCCAATTGTCACCATCCGGTCTTCGTTCAGTTAATCGAATGTTCTCTACAAAATCTACGGGAGGTACATTATGGGGTCCTGGCACATTTCTTGGATGGTATCTTATCCAAGTCCCTTCATCAACATAAATCACAGTTTGAGGAGTATTTGGTCGTATAGCATCCTTCAACTTCCTCATATCTTCTCGAACAGATAAACGATAATGTATTTTCTTGATAACTCTGTGATGAGACCTTTTTGAGCTCTATTTTCTTCTTCATCTGATACCACTTTCATTATTGGTAGAGCATATCTTAAAGTTCCATCAGAATATTTGTGAAGTTCTCCAACTTGAATGAAAATCTTTGTTTTAGCTTCATTTCTAAATATGAATCCCAAGACTAGCCTTTTAATAACAGTGCACAATCGATTCTGATCCAGATCAACTCCATCTAGTGTTTGATCAGGGGCCAACACATTAATTGTCCTCTTCATTCTTTCTAAACCCATCTGGAAGTCATGAAAGCTGGCATGTTGAATTGCACTTTCGATAAAATTTCTAATTGCATTATCAGCAATTGTTTCTACTTCATAATGACATCTTCAATAGCAAGATTAAAGAAATCTGCTTCAGCAAATCTGCTCTTATCATATCAAACACTGGGATCCAAAGCTGTCTACGCTTGTATAATCTGATCTTTACAAGCCTTTTTATTCTGTGTTCTTTCTGAAGAGCCAAGTCTTGCTCATTTTTGATCTTAAGCCTCTGCATCATTTCTTCCAGATATCTTCCTCAATAAGCCCATGGTCTTGGTCTGATCTGAATGTTCCAAGTATATATGACATTCCTTACATAATAGCCTTCATTAATTCTTGTCATTTCATGAGGTGGCACACTTAAATCTCTGAATGCTCTTGTGGTGATTCAGTTGTTTCATGTGGATTGTAAAGTCGGTGAACAATCGTGCCAAAATATTCCTTATTGAGATGTGCGACTACTTAAATGCCTATAATATCGTTAAAGAGTTCAAATGCTTGACTAAGATACTATTTTATTTGCCCCTTGTGAATTCCACTTAGGCACAACGATGTGATTAGGTTCTAATCAGACTTAATACTCAAACTATGGAACCTTGGTAAAAATCTGTCAAAGTCGGATTAATTGGTTAAATCATATCAAAACTGTGTCAAAATGGTCAAACTTTTGAAGTACTATTGAAATGTTTGGAGTATCTGAAAGATTATCTTTATGTTTTTAATCTATTTCTCTACATATAATTTCAAAAGTTATTTTTATATTAAAAATTGTGATTTCGAGTAGCAATTTTTGCAACCTTCCCGTATTAAAACCTTAACTATAAATGGGTTGATAAGCTTTTATCGAGTATGATACAGAAGAACAATTTACAATGGAATGTGGCAACCATTTTATAGAATAAAATTGATGGTTCAGCTAGTTTGTAAGCTTGTTTGTAGCTCACGGGCTCTAATTTCTCCACTCTTAAAATGAACTACTCTTCAATAATTCATCAGAGACAGCCCGTTGGGCGTTGTATGCCAGATACAGTCCCGGCAGCATAGGCACATGATGACATCACTTGTTGATCTCCTTCACCGCTAATATAATTAAGGTTCAAGTCTTGTAGTCTTATTGCACTGCATGGGGTCCCCTGGCTACAATCCAGTTTCACTGCAACTTGACTGGCTGATGTTCCGTGGATATCCTGATACACTACATTACTGATCTTTATTCCGGACACCTGATTGGGGCAATTATTGTTATTCGGGCAGTACCTTTGTTCAATGATAATCGGATTTTGAACGTTGACCATGGTCAGATGCTGGAAAAGAACACCAGTTACAAATCCATGGCTAGCCCTTGCCCATGTCTTTATTCTCACACCGTTCTGAGTTCCTCGAAAAGTTGCTGTTGTCACTGTTACATTTTTGACACCTGGTTCTTCTAATTCCCATCCTAGACTCCCAATGCTATATATACAACAAAAATGCATAAATATAATCTATTAACTCAAGTTGGAGCTGTTTTATAATCAAAGTTATGTAAATACAATTAATACCTGATACCATGACCAGGACCACAAGCCACCTTTTCTATCCAGAGATTACTGTTTCCAGGACCTATAGAGATACAATCATCCCCTGTTGCAATTTTAGTACTCGATATGGTGACGTCACTAGATGACATTAAGTGGATTCCATCTGTGTTAGGACTAACACTAGCTGCTGATATACTCACTCCCTGTAACTTGACTGTCGTGCAGGCGTCTAAGAGAATGTGGAACTTCTGGCTGTTTACTGACTTCAAGCCGCTTATCACTATGTTCTTAGAATTGTATATTCCTAATGTCTGCATCCAACAAATCCTTAGACCAATTAATCATTTTTTTTTCTCTATGCCTACTAGTTTACACCTTTCTATTTCAATCCTTAAACACATATATTACTTTTACTATTTTACCCGTTAGTGTATATAATTATATACCTAGGTTTTGGTTCAAATAAAACTAGTAGTAAAGCATGGTTCAGATAAAACAAGTATTAAAGCAAAACATGTAAGCATGTACCGTGGCTCCTTCCGGGCAGCTTTTGTGGGAGGTTTTGCAGGACCAAAGAGACCCCCCTCTGGCATCAAGCGTGCCGCCAGAGATGGTTACATGGTTCACTCTATGAAATCTAATCCAGTCACCAGAGCTAGCAATGGCGTCATAGTTAGAAGGAGCGACAAGGGTGCCATAGATGCGTATCGTGATGGCACTACTATAGCATCTTTCACCAGCAAAAGTAATGGGAGTTGCTATTAAGTAGTTCCCCGTGGGAACGTATATTGTGGCTGACTTGGTTGTGGAACATGCAGCAGACCAAGCACTGAGAAACGCCTTCGTGCAATCCGTGTAGCCATTTCCGTTGGCTCCAAAACTCGTCACATTGTATGTAGCCTTTCCTGCGTCAGCTGATGAGACTATAAAAATGATGACGAGAAAAACGATTTTCATGTTACACATGTTTAATCAGAAAAAAGATTAAGAGAAAAATGAGCGAGAATGCGATGTGTATATACGCGCGTGTGTGTATATATATGTGCAAATATATACATAGATAATAATAATAGAAATACAAGTATAATGAATTAATGGTAATGATAATAAGACTTAATAATAAGAATAAGAATAAGAATCCTAATAATAATAATACGATATATTTGATTAGTAATTGTGCTTAGTTCATGCATTACAAAAATGACAAAGCGATACGAGAGTTTGTATAAGTTGGCAGATCGTGCATGTCCATACAACCAATTACTCCCACAATTTACTTGTAATGTATGATAACTATAATTATGAATTATGTTAATTGAAGTCATAGGATAATAATCAATATTAGTTGGCATAAGAACAGGAAAACCATGTGGCCCTATAAATCATAGATAAAGCTAAGGCCTCATGAAATGTTAAAATAATAAGAATAACCCAAACCAAACACCAGAAACCTTTGATTAAACACCAAACAATGTGTAGTCCCCAAACGGATGCTACACTTACATAACAAATCAGTTGTCCCCAAACGGATGCAACTGTAAATACATACAATAACACTCTTACATCAAAACCTCACTACAACCCTCAATAACTATCAAGATCAAGATGATCTCAATTGATGAAGAAACCCAGAGAATAACACACAGAAAAAACGGAAACAAATATTTTTTTAGGGTTCATATCTATTACAACACAAAATGTGTATATATATATAAAACTAATTTTTCCTAACTCCTTCAACTTTCCACCGACTTTCACAATAGACCCTGCAAATATAAAACATAACAATATAACCCAATAAAATGTAAAACTTACCATTTATACCTTTAACTTTGCAAGACATAAGGTTGAACCCTTTTAACATGAAACTAGCTTTAGAATGTCTATTTTCTTTAACTATTGTGTAATTGACAACTTCAAACACTATAAAATTTTGCAAAACCGATATATATCTAAAATGTAACTAGAAGATGACTTTGAAGATATATTAAGTCACCGCTTACCCAAGCATCATCAACGAAAGAATTTCATCGGTTCGGATCAATGTGTCAAATCCAATACTACAATATTACAGCAAAACCATTATTATAGGAATGTACAGTTTCATCTTAAAACTTGAAAACCCATGGGTTAGTTACGATAAACGAGGCATCCTCAATATCACTATACATCAGGAGATGTTAGAAATCCAAAAATAGTGATACATTGTAATTTAAGTTATAGGACTTTATTGTAAGATAAGTCAAAAGGATAT
>JANDBE010000028.1:18079274-18091255 GCA_024320915.1 Erigeron philadelphicus
GGGGGGAAAACCCCCTACTAATCCGCCCGAAGGCACGACGATCAATAGGGGTAAACCCTGCCCCCTCAGACTTGAACTTGGGTATACCCAAGCCAAACTTTCATAGAAGGACTTTTTCCTATGCACTTCCTAAGTCTTGAACCCAAGACCTCCTGCTTGTAAGGCAGGTGCTCAACCACTTGAGCTAACTAGGAAGTAGATCACTATCAAACGAATTAAAGAACTATTGAACCAAAAGATTGAATTCCAATCATAAATTCAACATATCTACGGTTCGACAGATACATATTAGTCACTTTGTGAAAGGTCCAGTTGATGTAATTTTAGGTTTCTAATTATAAGTAAACACTAAATACCCTGTTTCTAATCAGTTGAAAAAAATAGTAAAAGAAATAAAACATGTTTCTTTTTGCCTCTGTTCCTTTCAACTCCTATATCAGACAAAAAAAAAAAAAAAAAATCAAACATCCAAATATTTGGTGTCGTCTCCCTGTCAATCTATAAGAACACACAATCGATTTATTTCTTGGTCCCTATTTCAGTCTCTGTATTGTGGACTCAAACCCATCGACTACTTCGATTATCGATTCTAGCTAAGTAGCTACGAATAAGAAGCCTGCTCTGATACTCGTATTTGTACAATTGGTTCTCCTAAACACATATTTTGTCGCATGATAGTTTACGGTGCTGAGTTTTTAATAAAAGTGGCCATACAAGAAATATGGAATCAATTGGGTTATGTTGAGGGACGGGGCTACAATGGTGGCAGCAGCCGCCCCATAAAAAAAAAAAATTCTGGCTCCATCCCTCGTTATGTCATTGATTTGGTTACTGTGTTAATGGTTAGTGTAAATGTTGAACAAATAGACTAATACCATGTTGAACAATTGAAATCTCATATGCTATTATGTACATGTATTTTCATTAAGTTTATAAAGCTATTGCACTATTACCGAATGTTAATTTTTGGCCTATCCTAATAACAACTCTCTGACTTTTGCAAGATTATGACTAATTTGTCAAGTCTTAAAATAATCCTAATAGCTAGTCATATATGCGTCATCTAAGAATGTATGAATGAGCGAATTCAAAGTCAAAATTTCTTTTGGTAATTAATATGAATGGACATAATTGGTTGTTACATAGTTCCTTTCAATGAAAAAAACATTTCAATTTTTTTTTATTGGAAGAAGGCACCAAGAAGGCAGGAAAAAGTTGGATTAAACTAATTCAAGTTACTACTAATAATAGCAAGTTATATACTAGTATACACTCTATTTCAGATAACATTCCATATACTGGAAAGCCAGAGTTACAAATGGCAAGCACTAGTGTAGACTACAGAGATATTACAGATAACATCTACAACACCATTGAAATTCTTATTGTAGAAGATGGAAAAGGGAGGAAACATGATGTGTTTTCACCTTCTATATACCGGGTTCCACAAACTCTTCGAAATGTGAACAAAAACTCATATACCCCTCGTGTTGTATCAATTGGGCCTTTCCACAAAGATATAGAGGTCCTTAAAGAAGCCGAGAAGCACAAATTGAGTTATCTGAGTGATTTGTTTAGTCGTGTAACATCTTCACGGGAGCAAGCAATGAAAGCATGTATCAACATGCTCCTTCCTAAGTTAGAACAACTCAAGGCATGTTACATAGGCAAAATGGAAACCTATAATGACCATGAATTTGCGAAAATGATGGTTATCGACGGTTGTTTCATACTTGAACTCATTTACAGGTCAAAGTTTAACAAAAAACCGAGCACATCAGTTTTTGACAATAACTTGTTGTTGCTTTACATTAAGCACGATTTGCTCCTTCTAGAAAACCAAATACCTTTCTTTGTTCTTGTTGATATCTTTGAGAACACGATTAGGAAATTAGAACCCATGGTTTCTCTTGCTAACCTTGTTCTTGAATTTCTAAGTGATATGAACCCATTTGGAAAAGATCTCCTGCTTGACAAAGATGAAGCTAATACAAGGCATGATCATATTCTCGGACTTCTTCAAAAATGTTACCAGCATGCACACGGCACGTTCACAGAACAACTAGATCCAGATTCAGGTGTCAAGTTCTTAAATGCAATATCATACTCGGTTACAGATCTTGCTTTGGCAGGGGTGATTTTTAGGCCTAACACAGATGAAGAGTGGCTACTCGCTATGGAATTCAAATCATCCACGGTTCCATTATTTTGTTGTTCATGGAGTAAGCCTACTTTCAAAATGCCATTTTTGCAAATTGAAGACTACACAGAATCGGTTCTGAGAAACCTAATCGCGTATGAACAGTGCTCTCCCGCAATTCCTAATTATGTTACATCATATGCTTTTGCAATGGAGAGGATATTAGACACCAAAGAGGATGTTCACAAGGTAATAAGTTCAAAAGTACTTATTAACAATTTGGGTTCTAGTGAACAGGCTTCCAATATGATTAACAGCATATGCAAAGAGGTGACGGTTAAAGACTTCTGTTACACGCAACAATGGCAACAAATGGAGGATTATTACAATGGCTACTGGCCTAAAAATGTTTCATGGTTAAGGCGTACATATTTCAATACTCCATGGAGTTTCATAGCACTAGTTGCTGGTATCCTTCTTTTCGGTCTTACAGTAGCTCAAACCTACTTCACTATTCGACCTCTATGATCTATCTCACATTGCGTCGAATTGATGGTAGCCTGTTGTGTTATACGAGTATTGTTTTTTGGTTTGTTCTTGTTTCCTGTACATGTTCTTTAATGTTTCTTCTACCTTTCTTATGTAAACCATCATTATTTTGGTAGTACTTGTTTAATTAATTTGCAGGAAAATTTGTAAGTTGGTCAATTAGGGATAACATTTTGGGTTTCAATATTGATATATTATGGCTTCAAACTTCTTTATGCGTAACTCATCATACAATACATCATGTATTGTTCGACAATATCGTCATCCAAAAATAATACGACTACTTCAAATATTTTATGAAATCCGGGCATTAACGTGCACGTTTGAGTTAAATGCTTGTTTATACCTAAATTACAATACTACATTATAATATGACCTTGACTTTTTGTTTCTTAAAATTTCTTTGTTTATGTATACTTTTTATCATATGCCAATAGGCAAAGGGTGTGGATTAAGTAGATATGAAGTATCTTACAAATTCATGTGGGTGTGGATTAATGAAGTATCAACAATCTTACATGTTCATATATATGTTTTAATCACTGGTTTACCTATTTTTCTTTTTATGCATGGTTGTACCATAAACTTTTTATTTTTATATGTTTTACAAACTTTTTACATCTATACATGATTGATACTTGGGTGATCTGTTCAACAAGTTACCCGGTTACCAACCATATACAAGTTATATACTTATATTCTTTTTTAGAACTGCACAAAGCGTTATATACTTATATTAATCATCAACTATTATATCTATATCTATATCTATATTTATATCTATACTATATAAATTAAGTTTCAACATTTATCTATACTATATTATAAAACAAATTCTCTCTATCTAAATTAAGTTTTAACATTTATTTTTTTAAAATGTTCTCTATTAATTATATATTTACCTAAAATAACTATAATACATTTTCTTTCTTCTTAATTCTCAACCAATCATTTTTTTTCTCTCCTCCATAAATCATTTATTCCTTCAATTCATTCAAAATTTAATATCTCAAAACCATACATCGATAAATTATAAAAATTATATGAGTGTTTTTAAAATTTCATACTCTTTCATTAGAGATGTCATTCGATATACTTTCGACAAATTTTTAAATCCGGGGACAGAACTCATACGGTTAAGGCATTTAGCTATCACACTGTATGACCTATCACACTTTATGACCTATCACTCTCACCATCTCACTGCCGTAACACGCGGGTACTTACTCTCGTTCTTATATAAAGAAATTTGTTTCCTTAGTGTTAATTCAATGATCTTTCTTTAAGTATAGCTAGGATAATTTACACAAAAGAATGAAAACATAGAAGAACATGTACAAGTTATTAGAACAAAACAGAAAAACAATATTATATGGTATTGTATAACGATTATTCGACGCTACTTGAGAGCAATTAATCATGGCGGAAAAATAGTGAAGTAGATCTGAGCCACTGTTAGACCGAAAAGAAGGAAACCAGCTAGTAATGCTATGAAACTTTATGGAGTATTGAAATACGTACGCCTTAACCACGCCACATTTTTTGGCCAATAGCCATTGTAATAGTCCTACATTTTTTGCCATTGTTTTATATAACTGAAGTCCTTAACTGTGATCTCTTTGCATATGCTGTTAATCATATTTGAAACCTGTTCACTAGAACCCAAATTATTTATAACTACTTTCGATTCTATTACCATGTGAACATCCTCTTTGGTGTCTAATATTCTCTCCATGGCAAAAGCATACGATGTAACAAAATTAGGAATTGCGGCCGAGCACTGCTCATATGCTACCAGGTTTCTCAGAACTGATTCTGTGTAGTCTTCAATTTGCAGCAGAGGAATTTCGAAAGTAGGTTTATGCCATGACGAGAAAAAATATGGAACCATGGATGATTGGTTTTCCATGGATTAGGCCTATATTTCACCCCTGCCAAAGCCAAATCTGTAACTGAGTATGATATTGCATTTAAAATTTCAGCACCTGAATTCGGCGTTCTTTCCATATGTTTTGTGAAAGTACTGTCATGTGTAGGCTGGTAACTTTTCTGCATAAGTCCCAAAATATGGTCATGATTTGTATTAGCTTCATCTTTGTCAAGCCAGAGCTTTTTCCCAAAGAGGTTCATATCGTTCAGAAATTCAACAACAAGGTTAGCAAATGAAGCCGTGGATTGAAATTTCTTAATCGTGTTCTCAAAAGTATCAACAAGAACAAAGAAAGGAATTTGATTTTCTAAAAGAAGCAAGTCGCGTTTATCATAAAGTGACAACAATTTATTGTCAAAAGAAGATGTGTTCTCATTCATGTTATGCTTTGACTTGTAGATGAGTTCAAGTATGAAACAACTGTCCATGACCATCATTTTTGCAAATTCATGGTCATCATATGCTTTCATTATTTCCCCTGCATAACATGCCTTTATCTTGCCTAACTTAGAAAGCACCATGTTGAGACATGCTTTCATTGATTGCTCCCGTGGGGATTTCAATCGTCCAAATAAATCACCCACATAACTCACTTTGTGCTTCTCAGCTTCTTTCAGAATTTCTATATATCTTTGTGGAAAGACCCAATTGAGACGACATGAGGGGTATATGAACTTGGGCTGATATTTCGAAGGGTTTGTGGAACCCTGTAGACATGCTTCTCACTTTGTTCATCTTCAATGACAAGAATTTCAATGGCGTTGTAGATTTGATCCGCGAGATCTCCATAGTCTACGTTCAGGCCTGCCATTTGTAAGTCTTGCTGTCCTATATATGGAGCATTATCTGCAATATAGCAGTGAACATATTTATATTGAAACAATATAGTTGGTAAAAGAAAACCTTGAAAAGTATGAGGTTAATTGATTAGTTCAACATTATACTGGTTTGAATATTATTGGTGTCTTCCATTAAAATAACTGAACTGTTGAATATAGTTGTTTGCTGAGAAGAGACTGCCTAACAACTTATTTACTACTCTATTATTGTTTTAGGACTTTGAAAAGCAGGGTTGGATAAGTTATAAAAACCTTTCCCTTTGGAGAAAAAAACGACTCAAAGCATTCTGGAAGCAATTTTTCTACCTTTAATTTATCACTTGTGGAAGATAGGATATGGTAACTATTGAAATGTTGATTTTACGGCTTAAAGAATTTCTTCAAAATACGATCCAAGACATCCGACAAATTGAAGGAAACTAGACGTATTATGTTGACCTTAAGTTTTAAGCCTGTCAAAGTACCAAGTACCATACACTGGTTAAAAAAAAACCCCTTAAAATTTTTAGTTACAAAAATGTCACCTAGATCTTAGATGCATGGTGTTTAATAAACATAAGTTAAATCAGTTTGCACCAAAAATTTAAAACAAAAATAGCTTTTAAACGACTAGAAGTTTTAATTTAAAAAAAAAAAAAATTCATCATGATAACACGCTTGTAGTGTATATCACTTATTTATGAATTTGCATATATATCAAGGCTATAAGTATTGAAGTATTATGATTTATAGGTGGAACACAAGTACATAACCTATGTAACGTTACATTTAAAATAAGCAACTAGTAGTGACAGAAAATATTTATCCATTCAATAACTTAAACTGAATGTCGAAATGAGTAACATATGTAACAAATAGTAGTAGTTCACAACAACATGAACATCATCAACCGACTCTTCCTAGTCACTAAAGATGGCAGTTTCTTTCAATCAAATCGGCAAAGAAGTGAAACCGCCAGCAAAGGGATTCTTGAAAAAGATAAATCCAGTTGCACCTCTCAAACTATATAAAAATACTAGTGCCGTATCTTAAAATTTTCTACAAATGAGGTAACGTGAAGTTACCCATTTTCTAGGAGGTCTACTGCCTAATCATTGATGGTAGGAATGCCCATTCTCGCTGTGGTCAGAGCTGGTACTGCTGCTTGTTGCAAGAGGAGAGTCGGAAGCGTTGATTGTGCGACTTTTTGTTGACTCGGATCTCACACTATACACAGAGGAAGCTGGAACTTTCGTGATCATTGCACGCATATTGCCTGGCATGCTTCGCCTTATATCCTGAAAAGGTGCATTGTAAAAAGAATCAGCCTATATATCCCTTTTGCACTTATAATTTCAATCTTATATCAATATTCACATCGTAGAAAAAAGGGAACAAAATGAAAACTAAAACAAAGATGGTGCAGACAAAACACATGGCAACATACTTGTTATATGAATATTTGACAAAAAGGGGTCAGTCTCTTTTGTGAACATCAAGTCATACTTTTTAAAGTGAAAAACTGATGACATTGGGCATGTAGCAGATATTAAAGCAGAATAATTCAAATTAGGATCAGACCAACTAAAAAGATGTGCCCAATTTGAATTTTGGAATTGCCAGGTTTGTATCTTGAAAATCCAATGTTTTAACATTCATTAGAGCTTTAAAACAAGTAAAAATTTTCTGTGATCAAACTAATTCAGTAATTCTTACCTTACCACTACCAACATCAAATATAACAAATATACTTTACAATCTCATTCAAATATAGCTACTTTTCAAATTATGGATAAAAACACAAACACAAGGAAAAAAGTCGAATGTGATAAATCCTTGCAACCGTTTAAGTGAAATTTTCTAATCATTAACTTATAAATGGCTTAATGGATAAAAGATTGTAAACAAAACAAAATTAGCAAAAAAAATCTGACCAATTAGCAAATGAGAGAGATAAAAAATTCATACCAAATGTCTCAAAGCCATATCTAACGATTTCTTTGACAGTGATCTTCCAAATCCTGAGTTGTCTTGTGACACCGACAACTTTCCAGACGTATTATTCTGTATAGAGATGTGGTCTTGTCTCGGTGGAGCCAGCTTTCGCATGTTTACAACCCTTTCAACCATTTTAGTACCCATCAAAACTGGGTTCACATCATCATTCCCATTTGAATATCCACGACTCCTTGTAACCCCAGATTTAACACTGCCATTTGAAATCTGCCCTCTGGAAGGAGAGTAAGAGGTCCTCTTAGGTATTGCTTTCACGTTAATTTCAGTCGCATTGGATTTAACAGTAGGTACACTTGGCCTTTCCTTAGATGAAGAAGCAGACCTTTCAGGCATTGATTTCTTTGTACCTTCCAGTGTCTCTGGTAAATTTTTTGATGGTCTGGATTTAACCGATGGGGAACTACCACGTGATGGAGCACGTGCTTTGACTGCTGAAGAAGACCTACTTCCATTGACAGATGTGTTAAGTAAACCAGATGAATTAGATGGCCGGGCCGTTGGGGTTGAAGATCTCGATGTTGACTTTGAAATAGAAACGATTGAAGGTCGGGCTGTAGGGGTTGATGATCTTGATGCTGATTTGGTAGCAGCAACTATGGAGGGTCGGTTTGTTGGGGTGGAAGATCTTGATGTTGACTTAGACTGAGCAGCAAGTATGGAGGGCCGGGCTGTAGGAGTTATGGACCTCTTTGATGGAGCCACAGATTTAGCGGCAGCAACTGTGGCACGTGATGTAGGGGTTGATGATCGCAAGGGTTTTGTTGTTGAAGGTAGAGCAGGTCGTGCCGTTGGTGTGGAGGATCTAGATCCAGTTAATGGAGCCTTTCTTGCTGGTGATGGTCGTCTAATGGTGGCATTGTATGATTTACTGGAGGATGCTGGAAGTTTAGGTGCTACATTAGTCATTGAAGTGTTGTCTGTAGGGAGGTTTTCTACCTACAAGCCACGAAAAACAAAATATAGGATTATGACACTGAAATCAATTAAATAATTAGAAAGTTCAAAAAATTTGTTCAAGAAGTCATACAAAGAAGGAAGTAGAATAGTTAAGAGTGGCAATTTCAATCCATTGACATGTAAAAAATTTAATTTGGGTTATCTTTTATCCCTAATAGGTCACACATTCACACAGGTAGAAGCAAAAAGAAAACGGGTCAAAAGTTTTCAAAATTATATGCATAGAACCTCCAAAACCATATTAATCAAAATCAAAATATAGAGTATAGACTATTAGAAAATTATTGAAATGATATAATGTTGGTAATCATATTTTACAACATAACAATTTACAGAGAAAATTAAAGATTTTGGACAAATTATTTTTATCAACCCAGCTCAAACCGTTTGGACCCATTACCCAATCCATTCGTGCATGAGTTAGTTAATCGTGTTCTTACTTTGGAATCTGGGGAAGAAGATTGACCATCAGATATCAGACTGTGACATGCAAGCGTTTTCTGCTCTTCCACTTCCAGCGAGACTACTGGATTGCGAGGAGGTGAAAGAAGCCTGAGTGCACAAAGTATGAATGAAATCCTCAATAAGAATAGAAGTAAAGTGGGTTGAATAGTACATACAAGATTGTGTTCCAAAGTTACATTTCCTACTAAAACAAATCTAATAAGTAAGGATAATGATAAATCAACCTACTTAGTGTGGCCTAAAGCTTTGTGCAATTGTTAAAACTTCACAACTGTATTCCAGCACAAAGCTTAGTGCAAGTGTTTGACTGGGTCAAATCTCAAACCTATCAGGTACTATGTACACCAAAATGAATGTCATCACACATCATTAATTTGTGATGTATAATTTGCAGTTACATGACTTCATTATATGTTCTTATATCTACATAAATGCCTTCTGAATTACATACATATTTAGAGTACTGGTAGCATGATTTTATGATTGTTAATAACTCTAGCAGACCTACCAAAAGATAAAAGAAAATTTCAAATATGGTCCATATGGTTTCAAGTTTAGACAACAACTAGTAATCAAAAGGACCATGACAAAAGTATATCCTATATCCAGATCAACAATGACAAAACCCAAAGAGCTTGTAAGACATGTATCCAAAGCTTTAAAAGTTGTACATACTCTGAATATGGTCATTTTAGCTATGGAAAAAAGGGCAACCTGACAAAGAACTAACTAAAGTATCTATAAGTTTGAAATATGAGGCATACCAATCGTAGTCCATGGTGTTGTCAGAAATCAATAAATCATCAGCACCAACATCCTGACCTATTATTATTAGTCTTTTGTCAGGCATCAATGTATTCTCAGATTCAGAGTCTGCACCATACAACACATATTGAACTGTTAAATGCAGATTTAACATAAAAGCTACCAAATGATAAAAAAAAAAAAAAACATGTATAAGTTTTGCATATATGTATAAGCAATATATGTATCAGTAGATATAGTGTATTCCCAAAAGAGACTTATGTGGGGCCGAAAGACCCGGAGTTGCTTAGGATTCTCGAAAATGGTCAAAATAGCGGTCGATGATTGCTGGCATGGGTCATGTTTGTAAGCTGTATCCTTGTTACTTGTACTGTTTAATGGTCCCCGTTAAAACTAATGATCCTTAACATCACACATGTAACTCTATTATTTAGTTTAACCTCGTTATCAGACCCTGTTTACAAGCGGACTTATCTAAGGGCAACCACCAACTTTGCGGCTAGCCCATGTCATTGCGGGTAAACCCCCGAGATATATTTTCTATTTCTAGGATTCGAAGTCGAGACCTCTAAGTGTAACTCTACTTACTACTTCTTATCCATCTTCTCAATTTTAAAAAAGTGTAACCATCTTCTCATTAGTACATAGAATTCATAAATTATCCGTTTATCATTTATATCGAGAAACAATTGATAGACCTACTTCATTTAGTGTATGACATTTGTCAAATTTTTAAAATATTTTGAAATTTGGAGATACTTATTTTACCAAATGTCCAGCAACAAACGGGTCGGGTTGATTATTAGGTTTTTGTATTAGGATTTATAGTATCTTTTACATTTTAAAATCCACATTTCACAAAATACTATATGATCTAAACTTATAAACAAATTCATAAATTTTTAAAATAAATCAAAATCAATAAAAAAAAAAAAAAAAGAATAATACCTGATAATAATAATGCTGTTTCTTGTTCTTCTTCATATTGATTCAATTTCAGATTAGCTCCATTAAAATCAACAGAAGAAACCTGCTAAAATTATTAACAAAAAAGAAAAAAAAAAATCAGATATTTTTATTGTTTACTATAATAAATAATTATAATAATACTAATAATGAAATTAACAGCATTAGATCTAAATCCAACATTTCCTTGCTTCCACTTATATCTCTAATTTAATTTAATTCAATTAAAAAAAAAACATAAAAAAAATTAAAGATAGAGAGATATACTTACAGCAGCCATTGGACTGTATATATATTTTTATGATATGAAGTAAACAGAAAATCTGAGTTTCTATTTATTAAGAATCTTGTAGTAATTAGTTTACTATTTTTATGAGTTTGGATTTTGATTCTAAAGAGAGAGAGAAAGAAGTCATGTGGGCTGATTTTATTATATTCGGTATTTGTATGTATATGTGTGTGTGTATTTATATATGTATAGTTCCACCCCCGCTCCACATGACAGACAGAGAAGAGAGAAGAACAGCAACGCCTAGAATTTGAATTCAATTTGGTGATTTGGATGCCGGATCACATTTTTTAATTAGATTTGAATTATTTAATGATATTAAATATAACTTTTACGTTTAACAACCATCCTTAATTTTTCACTTCTTTATTTATTACTCGTATTTATTATTATTATCTATATTTATATCCATATTTATATCTACTAGGATGATACCTGTACAATACGATGGCGCGATAGTAGAGACGACGGTCTGATGGTGTCGGTGCCGTTATTATTGGTGGTGACGGTGTCAAGTGATATAGATTGATGTAAAGGTGATAGTGGTATAATTTAAAAGATAAAATACTTTATTAATGATTACAATAAAGGTTTAGAGTGTAAATTTATTCATTATGACAAATTTGGTAATTTATAATACTTTTTCCATAATGGGTATTTATTAAGGGTAATTAGTATTTTTTCATCTAACCATTTTCTAACACTTTCTAAAAATATAAGGGTTGATAACTATTAGAAAGGAGTATAGATATCTAGGAGAAAGTTAATTTTAGTATAAGGGTTTGAAAAGTAAAAAAAATACAAGGTATTTCCTCCTTCTTCTTCCTTCTTCATTCCATCTCCGACCACCACCACCATGATCATCTCCGACCACCACCATGATCGTCCGGCGACGGCGACCATCTCCGGCGCCGGCGCCGACAACAAGGGCGGAGTCCGTACCGTAGCACACCACAACCATCTCTTGGATCGCCTTCCATCAAATCCATACGATTCCCATATGCGTCCATTGACGGTTAAGTTTAGAACGGATAAGGGCCTCTGGCCCGTACCGTAAACACCCGAAAACGAACCTGATTCTCGCCG
>JANDBE010000028.1:18142597-18155755 GCA_024320915.1 Erigeron philadelphicus
CAGCAGCCCAAGCCGCCTACCTTCAACCCTAGGTCGACGTTGCAGATTCCAAGGAGGTTTTGCCGTTTTGGAGAATCTAACACCTTCCGATCTTCATCTTCAACCTAGATCTACTCTTTTTATTTTCTTTCAGGTGGTAAACAATGTTTTTCATCTTTTCAGACTTTGTTATTTCTTTAATAATGTCAGGCTTGTAGGCTGAAGACTTGTTTGGATCAATGTGATCATGTAGACGTTTATTATTTTACTTTATTTGTTAGAATTTGTTGGAGTGTGTTTTATTGTTTATCGTAAATCCATGTTTTACTGGTTCTAAATATTATTATCAGTTTTATATCCGCGTGTATTAAAATTAATCACTGGATGACTAACGTTCTTTTCCCTTTATACATGGTTATCCATTAAATTAAAATATTGATGTGTATCACCAACAAACTGTTCAAATTTATACATGGTTGATCAAATCTTCAAATGTTCTTCATTACTGCTTCTCTTTCTTACTCATATATTCATATTTGCTCTCTCATCATCATAAAACCTAGGTCTTCAAAGGAAAAAAAAAAATCCCAAATCATATCACCTGTCACGTATATTTTATATGTATACTACGTATGTATCTATATCATATATTTATTGCATTCTTCACACACATACACAAAAAAACACCCCCATCCCTAATTAAACTCTATCACGGCTGCTGCGTGTGTTGTTACTGCCGAAGTCAACAAAAGGGAGGAAAAGGACAAAAAGAAAAACAATTTTTTGTAATCTTAGATTAATTCAATCTTCAATTAAGATATGATTTTCCATAGCTTTGTTATTTAATTAAGGTTCAAATATTATGTTGTGATAGAAACCCCGTTTACGTTTATGGTAAAAGTTTTTATTTTGGTATAGTCTATATGCGTTTCTTTGTTATGTTTCACAGTTTTGCATTATAAGGCAATTCATCCTTTTCTTCTATTATGTACTCTTGTATTTTGATTTCAGTTTTTAATTTTGTACTTTATACAAGTAATCTAATAATAATATATCATCACATTATTACAGATTGGGAAAACAAACAAAGTATTGATGTTGGGTTTTAGGAGGTGAATGGGGATGATTGGCATGACTCGAACTGCTAGTACAGTTGTTTTATATGTGTATTGCAATAGAATGAATACTCTCATTTACTTATTGATTTTTTATTTTTTGAAATCCTGGGTTTTATGATGATGACAAAGAAGAAAATATGAATACTATATATATATATAAGCGTGAGCGAGAATCAGAAATAAATAATATTTGAAAATATGGTCAATTATGTATAAATTTGAAAAGTTTGTAGGTAATACATATAATATTACAATTTAATAGGTAACCATGTACAAAATAGAAAGTACGTTAGTCATCCAATTATTAATCCCAAATAATAATGACTCTTAAAGTTTTATAACTTTTTCTTGAGAAAATATTTAGTTCATACTTTTGATGACAAAACGTCTATATTTGTATTTTGATCATAATTGATAAATTAAAAATCTTTTTACCAATGTATTAAGCAAAATTTTATAGATTAGTTCATATATTTCATATCTTATTTATTCATTATTTTATTTCTAATGGCTTATGATATATATTACGTAGTTTAGACTCATTATTATAATGTGAGATTTTCTTTATGTCAAATAAAAATTAATTTTGGATCAATCTCCCTTTATCTAGGGTTCAAACTGAAAAAAAAGTCGTTCATTTGAGGGCAATTCTTGCAAAAGTACATATTAGGAATACAAGAGGCAAAAGGAACACTAAACCCAGTTTACTCTATTATAATTATAAAAAGAAAAAAAAAATTAAAAACATTCTATAATCAGTTAGCATTCAAAATTATGGAATTCGAAGATGAAATGATGAAATATAAAGGTACACTTATAACAATTTGTGAAATTTCAAAACTTTATTAAAACCCATTGTTTAAAATTATTTATGATTTCTTTTATGGATATGAATTTTAAATTTTTGTAAGTATATATAAATATAAGTTTTATTTATATTTATAGGGAAAGTAGAAGAAGTAAAAGAAGATGAAGGAAATAATAATAATAATAATAATAAGAGAAAGGGCATAGTATTGATATTAGTGGGTGCACCTGGAAGTGGAAAATCAACATTTTGTGAACATGTTATTCGGGTTTCTACCCGACCTTGGGTCCGGGTTTGTCAGGTTATTTTTTTCTTATGCTTTCCAACTGTTTGATGAAATGCTTGACTCAGTTTTTATGTTTATTTTGTTATCTGCCATGTTGGTTTGGTGACTTTTTACTAATGGTGAGTTTCGTCGCAGAAAACTGATGGTGTTTTTTGTTGAAAATTTCTGTCGACAACTCGAAAAACAGAAAATCTTTAATTATGAAGAAAGTTTAATTTTCAAACTGGGTTTTTATATATGTGGTGCAGTTTAAAATAACTGTTTCAACGCAGTGCAATAGAAAAACCCATCTTGCCAGTGACCAATAGTTGTTTTTAGAACTCCGAATGAAGCTTATAACTGCTATCTTTTATTCTTTTTGTTTATATTAGGCGTTATGAAAGGATGATTGCTCAATTCTTTTAGCTAAGAAAAACAGTAAGTGTTAGCTGTTGCTCCCGGATGTATGCGCAACTGTAGCCTTTATTTTTTATCTCGTGATGTACCACCCACGATAACAAAGTTTTCTTATTAAAGATATTATTAAACGAAGTTCAAGATATGTGTATGAATATAGTTATATAGGTTCAATGGAGACAGGTCACTTTGTGTAACAGTTGGTTAAATGTATATTGAATGTTTATGGCGATCTAAATTGAAAGGGACTTTGTTATTATTATTCTAGTATTGTTTACAAATTTTAATTTATACATTGATTGTATACAAAGTGTATATATAAGGTGTTGATGTGTTGGTGGCTGGCCAACCTGACTTAACTTGAACGCAAAAGTTGTGTTTTGACCCGAACCCATTTTGACCTATTACCAACCTACTAATTTGTCACCGCTACCTAGAAGACATGAGACTATGAGAGTACGTGAATACTTAAATCCATACTTTGTTCTCATGATATTCCGTTTGCCAGTGTAATCTAGGGTTTTACATGCATTAGCTTTGTACTAAATGTCGTCTTATGCAGGACAGTATAGGCAATGGCAAAGCTGGAACAAAAGCACAATGTCTAGCACTTTCTGCCACCTCATTAAAAGACGGAAAAAGTGTACTTATTGATAGATGCAGTCTCGATAAAGAACAACGGGCCGATTTTATTAAACTAAAAGATTCTCACCAAGTAGACGTCCATGCTGTGGTTCTTGATCTTCCCGCAAAGCTTTGTATATCACGCTCGGTAAAACGAACTGGGCATGAAGGCAATTTACAAGGTGGAAAAGCCGCTGCTGTTGTGAATCGAATGCTGCAAAAGAAAGAACTTCCGAAACTGAATGAAGGGTTTACCCGAATAACATTTTGTCAAAATGAAAATGATGTCCAAGCTGCTATGGATACATATGGAGCACTTTCTTCTTCAGATACCCTTCCTTCTGGCTGTTTTGGAGAGAAAACGAAAGATAGTAAAGTCCAACTTGGTATTATGAAGTTCTTAAAAAGAGTAGATGCTCCAAGTAAAGTATCATCTGATAAGACTATTCCCGGCCCATCAATTGAAAGTATCGACGTAAAACCTTCTGTTAATGAAGGTCAAGAGCCAAGTGAAACACATTCTTTAGATGGTGTTCCAACTTTAGCATTTCCTTCCATATCTACTGCAGATTTCCAATTTGATATTGAAAGAGCTTCTGATATAATAGTGGAGACTGTTGAAGAATTCATAAACAAGATTGGGAATGGAAGGCTTGTTCTAGTGGACTTGTCTCGTGGGTCAAAGATATTGTCTTTAGTGAAGGGTAAGGCTGCTATAAAGAATATTGACCCGAAAAAGTTTTTCACATTTGTGGGCGATATTACAAAGCTTCGGTCAGGAGGCCTTCATTGCAATGTGATAGCAAATGCTGCAAACTGGTACAAATTTTAAAATTTTTGTGAATTTTTTATTTTTTTTTTAATTTTGCAAGGCAATTTGTTGTGAATTTTGAAGTAAGCAGATCCCCATGTCGTTTTTCATGGTTGACTGTTCATCAGTCTATTTATTTATTTTTTACTTTTTTGGAACGGAGTCTATTTATTATACACATGTTTTTAAAATCGTGAGGATTAATGCTCTGGATGCTTATTACCGAGGTGTCATGTTCAACTTATTTACTTATGAATAAGTCATTTTGGATTTTTTTTTTTATCTTAAACGGGTCAATTGAAAAGATTTAGTTAAAAGGGAAAGGTGTCAATGGGTTGAAAAATGGCCATAATATATTTTTTAATGTATGCAATCACCTAAAGCATTATATTGAAGATATACATTACCATTGTAATAACATTTTATTTGATTATATGTAATAAAATTGAAAATGGAGTGTTTGTAGCTGTAATTTAATCCACCCTGGTTCGACTCGAACATAAACTGTTGCATTTTAATGTGTATCAGTATTGACTTGTTACTCTACCTGTCCAACTTGGCACCTTCATTCTGAACGAAGTTAACTAAAATCTGCTGATAAGTGAAATGACAATCAATGTGTGCAGGAGACTTAAACCCGGTGGTGGAGGTGTAAATGCCGCTATATTTGATGCTGCAGGTCCAGACCTTGATATTGCAACCAAAAAACGAGCCGGATCTCTTGCTCCTGGAAAAGCAATTGCAGTTCCTCTTCCTTCAACTTCTAAATTATTTTCTAAAGAAGGTGTAACACATGTCATACATGTGCTTGGCCCAAATATGAATCCTAAAAGACCAAATTGCCTCAAGGACGACTATTATATGGGCTGCAAAGTTCTTCGTGAAGCTTACTCATCTCTATTTGAAAATTTTGTATCTATTGTGAGAACTCAAGGGAAGTTATCTGATCATGATATTTCAAACTGTGATCAGAAACTCGGGAAAGAGGATAGTGCCATCATCGCTGAGAAAAACAGGAAATTTAAGGAGTGTATAAAAGAAAATGAATCTAAAAGGTTGTGTTCGACTAATGGGAAGGAGAAAGCAAGTTATAATGCAAACACTGGTGGAAGCATGAACAAGGATTGGGGATCATGGGCTCAAGCACTTTACAACATTGCCATGCATCCCGAGAAACATAGGAATGTTGTCATTGAAATTTTAGATGACGTTGTGGTGCTGAATGATGTTTACCCAAAGGTTATCTGCGTATCTTTGCACTTGAGGCGGCAAAATGGCTGGTTTGGGTGCCAAGCCTTAATATGTCAATATGTTACCTTTTGTATGGGTTGATTGTGATTGACCTAAAAATCTTTCTGTCCAGAACTTTGTATAAATATTTAGTTTTTCAAGTATTAGTGCAAAATTATATGATTCTAAATAACAATCTGATTTTTAAGGTTTGGTGAAATTACAGTTTCAGCGCCTTTCTAACCGCTTGACTTATTTTTTTAATAGGCAACTTCGTTATTTAACCCGTCAAATATTGCTATTTAGCACCAGCCCTTGCCCCCTTTTTTCTCGCCCTCCATCATTTGTTGAATTTGTATATGTATGCTTAAGATAAAAAAGCACTTTTTTTCTTTTCAGGCACAAAAGCACCTTTTAGTGCTTGCACGGGCTGAAGGTCTTGATCGTCTTGCTGATGTAGGACAGGAACACCTTTCTATATTGAGGACAATGCATGCCGTGGGTTTGAAATGGGCTGAAACATTCATAAAGGAAAATGAATCATTAGCGTTCCGGCTTGGATACCATTCGGTATGTGGTGCTTTCTTGCATGTACTCAACCATACATTTTTCTCCAGGGTGACATCATGTAACTTGTCAGAATTGGTTATTCGGGCTGTGGGTATTGTCGGAAACGTGTTTAGTCAAACTTTAACTCTTTTCTAAAATTAGTGTATGAGATAATACGGTAACTTATATTGTAACAACTAGTGTATAAGCATCAAATTTCTGTTCTTTTTTTTTTGTAACGCCGTAATAAGCAGTTGCTTTTCTTTTCTGCATTCAAAGTACTCTTATGAGTTGCTGATATGTGTGTGTGTGTGTGTGTGTTTGTGTGTGTGTGTGTGTGTGTGTGTGATCTCAGATACTGAATTTTATTAGCTCATATAAGCACTCTTGCTCCGTTTCTTTCTAGGCACCCTCAATGAGACAACTACACCTTCATGTGATAAGCCAGGATTTTGATTCAAAACATCTCAAGAACAAGAAGCACTGGAACTCATTCAATTCTCCTTTCTTTAGGGACTCGGAAGATGTGATACAAGAAGTCAGTGAACAGGGTAAACCGACATTAAATGATGATGAAAAATTATTGTCGATGGAGTTGAGATGCAACCGCTGTAGAAGCGCACATCCTAACATTCCTCGGCTCAAATCACATATCGCCATTTGCAAATCACCTTTTCCTGCTCACTTTCTGCAGAATGGCCGGTTACTGCATGCGCCTATGAAAGATGATGCTTGTTAGTGTAGTATGGTTATTATTTTGCAATGCATGTGTTATAGACTTGTAGCTACTTTGGTAAAGTGTAGTACAACTCTGATGCCACTTTTTCTGCTGGGTTTCTTGAGGATTTGGTGCTAAAAAGTGGGAGGAATTTTTTGAGGTGGTCTGCCTTTTTTTCAGAAGTAAAAGACTTTTTCTTGGATTATGGAAATACGGAAGTAAAAGATTGTTAAAATCTAGTATATTGTGGTACAAATCATGATTATCATCATCTTTTGCATTTGGTGACCTTAGGTTAGTTGGAGCTTTTAACTTCCATATCCGTTGGTGTTTTGCTAGCATCAACTAGTGCAGAACTAAAGCGATGAACAATCGGCCTCACTTTGTTCTTTGGAGGTTGCCATGATGCAGAATTGAAGCAAACTCGCAATGTATAAACTTATGTTTTCAAAGTGTCTTAAATCACTGAAAAACATTGCTTATAATGACAGATGATTAACCGAAAGTTTTGGTTTCATGTGTTTAGTTACTATACAAAATTTAATTAAACCTAAATGGTCAAAGGAAAACAGTAACAAAAGACACTGGATGACTCTGTAGCCATGGTTTTTAGAACGTTGAGCACGAGTGCTATATGTGCCAAACAACCAATACACTAACTAGCCAAGCCGGTTCCATAGGTTATTTGGGCTAAGTGGTCGCCTAAAACCCCCCAAATAGTTAGGGCCTCAATTTTTAATGCTACTGGACCAGAATAAATATGTTATTGGGCTTTTTTACATGAAGCTTTTGTTTTTTAGCTTATAAGATTTCAAACATAGGATACCACAATATATATTTAGGATTCAGACTTCCGTCTATGTTATGTTTATCTACCTTATAGTTCCAACTTTCCTAAAGATGATGCGATGAACCATTTCTTAGATATATGAACTCAATAGTCGTAAAGCTCTATTATATACAAAATTTTCTATTAATTCCATTTAACTTTTTTTCATAATAGGAGTTTGCTTATACTCTGTCATCTAAGTATCATTTCAAAGCAAAACAAAAAACGTTTCACTTGAGTGCGGGTTTTTGCCTGGTCTTGCTAAACTGTACATCACCATTAAGAACAGAACCAATGAATTTTTCAACTTCCTCTGAAGTTATATCACCTCTAAAAGCTGAAAACTTCAACTTGCGCGGTTTGTATGCTATCAAAAGTGCGTCTGATGATTTGAACCCTGATTTGTCAAACGCATACAAGAACGAAGATTGATTAGAAGCGTCCAAAAGAGCATAAGAAACAGAATCCCTTGGACCAGAAGCTGGATTTTGCCTCCTTAATAACGACTTCTGTGATACCTGTATTCACACATAAAAGAAACGATATTAACACATGAGGGAAGGCTGCAGAATGTCAATTCTAGTACTTTCTGAACCCCAAGTTTTATGCAGTCTGTATACAAACTAACCGCCAAATACTAAGATAAGAAATCTCTGGATTGAGTTTTAAGAGTGAGTATAATGAGTTTCCAACCATAATGCACAACAAAATGGCATGTGAGACGGTCTTTCGGCATACTTCGGCCATCTAAAGTTCTGATAGTCGGATAATCAACTATTTACATTTGTAAAAGTTCCATGTGAAGTAACTAAAAACCAAAACTCCAAAACATATCTATCCGAACACTGAAATTGATTATCAGACACAGTTATATAACCCAATTCTTTGAAGCTCAATAGTCATCTTGTGAATGGTATATATTAAATTTGGATGCCTAGAGGACTTCCAGAACGAAAGCACCCATATATTTAAACCATCACACGAGCTGCCCAACCATCACATGTTAAGTAAATTTTTGGCAGCAAGTGTTTCACGTCAATCTCCCAACCCTAATCCGACCCAAACCCGTTTTACCAGTTACCCATGGACCCGCCTATAGACATATCTAAGTTAAGCACGTCCTACCCCATGTAAACCAAAAGTGATAGTACTTTAGTCACAACGAAAAAAAACACGCGAAGTCAAAATCAGACATCAGCAACTTACCGATGAGAGTATGGTATGAAGTTTTTCCCTTCCCTTGGAGGATCTAGACACTCCAATTATGCAAACGGGTGTTTTATCCCCACAGACAGCATCAAAATTTGTGGCTGTCAACAAAGGGATCACTTCCTTGTCTGAATCGGCCTGTGATTTTGTACTCTGGGTCGAAGCTATCTTCTTGTTCTTTTTCTCCAACTCGATGAGTACAGAACCAAGGTCACTAATTGTGGATTTCATATCTCTTACTTGGATACCAGTTTTCAGAATCCGCTTTTCTCCATTTGATAGCCAACCAACTACAGCTGGAAGTTCATCAACCCCCAGTTTTTTTGCTGTTGGATCTGAAACATCTTGCACCTACAAAAACATCATTTTTGGCAGTTGTCATGAAGCGGTTATCCAAAAGATGAATAATATTAATTATTTCATCGAATGATTAGAGTGGCTTACAATATGCTCATTTACTGACTTTTACGAACACAAGTATTCCTAAACGACTTTTGTTTGTATAAACTAAAAAGATAGAGCCACAAAATTCTCGCGGCTTTAAAGGGGATGACTTATTCTAATTTTGATCTCTAATAAGTCAAATGGGTTAAGAAAAAATTCTCGCGGCTTTAAAGGGGATGACTTATTATATTTTGATCTCTAATAAGTCAAATGGGTTAAGAAAATTATCGGTCAGGCAAGGTTGAGTGTCATCTGAAATGTATTCAAATGCATATAACCTCACGCTTTGAGCAAGCAAATTTTTATTTGTAATCTTGTTCAACACATTAGATATTATTAAGATCCAAAAACATACAAGTGCATGCCATTATAATCAGAACTCATTTTGAGCCGTTACCCAACCAGTCCATATTTCCACCTCTGCCGATATTGCTCACAATAGTATAAACAGGATTGCCACACTAAGCTGGTAGATTACCTGTGTATCATAGAAGACAAAACGTTTGCGATACAAGCCACTAAGTGCACGCCATATAAAGGGGGTATCTTTCTTAGTAGAAAGAAGCATCACTTTAGGCAATGGCTCCACAGTAACAGACTCGGCCTCAAATTGGGCCAAAGTGACACGTTTTGAGAACCTTGGCAGATAGTCTTGAACAAATGACTTCAAATCTTTGACAGTTACATCACCTGTATACTCGATCAATGAACCAGCTTGACTTGTTTTGTATGAATAAACATAGACTCGAGGTTTATTTCTTGCACGAAAGCCTAGTTCTTTGCACAAAGATGATTCTACTTCACAATTCACACTTCCCGCCTGCAATTCAGATGGCACAAGATGTTACTACATGCATGATCAGATGATAAGGAAAAACATAATGTGAAGGGCGTTGGATATGCATACTAAAAGAAATTATATGAGAGAGTAACAAGAACCAAATAATCAGCTGTAATAAAATATCTACAAAATGGTGGTTCATTGTGGTTCTGCTATTTGCAATTGTAATGACCTTAATCGCATGTATGTGAAGCAAGGAGTAAAAATCTATAATATGAGGTTAAAGAAAGGCATAAATAGGTAATATAGCAGCTGGAATCGAGCTGATCACTTATAACCCTTAACATAATAGAATAATATGATAAATCAAAGAAAGAACCACAAAATCCAGATTCTTAGTTCCCCAGCATGAATCCAAACACCACCAAAATAAAACAAGTAATAACATAAGCACCTGTATCAGTCCTTTCAGTGAGCTAGCAACTTCATCTACAATAGATTCATAGTGCTCCACCCCATTCATTGATGGTGCATAAGAGAAGAGAAGCCAAGTGATCCCTTTATCAATTACTTCTTTCTTATACATCTGTGAATTGATCGATATTATACTCCTAGGGGAGCTACGAAAACTGGAATGAGACCGTGCTGAATTACCAAAGCTTCCAAACTGACCCCCGCCACCACCCATGCCGCCCCCAAAAAAGTTTGAAAAAACATCACCCATATCAAATTCAAATGAACCGCCGCTACTAGGCCTGCCATTTCCACCAAAAGAAAATGAATATGTCTTTGAACCACCGCTTTGACCACCCATTGTTTGCCATTCATCAGGCGAAAATCTAAACCCACTTTGTCCCGGGCCACCACTTCTGAAGAACGTATGTCCACCACTGTTTCCACCATTCCCCCCATCAAATCCAGGACTACCCCTTGCATCCCCAAACATATCATAATTCTTTCTCTTCTCTTCATCAGACAAAATATCATATGCTGGCAAAAAAAAGAGTAAGATTAAAAAATAGACATGTCAATATACATGGCAAATAGACAGAACCATATAACAGAAAAAAGTTGTCCTCGATTGTAAGGCTCAAGCTCGTAAGGGGATGTCTATAGTGAAACTGGTTATGTGATGCTGAATATCACAATCAGATTATCAACTACAATGTGCCACAGGAAATAGTGGTTTGATGAGGTCAGTTGTAGTCATAATAATGATACCTTAGTTTCTTCTTCTTTATTTTTCCTTCTACGTGCTTCAGTGATAAATTACATCCAAAAACACCCCCTAATCATCATTAACACAAAACTTATGTCTTATAATTTATGCAAAAAATTCTCCTTTTTTTTCCATTCTTCTGATTTTTGTATGGTTGGTGAGGGATCATGTAATATACCATTATTTATCTCAGCAAACTTCTCCTGAGCGCCTTTGTCTTTGTTCTTGTCAGGATGATATTGTAGAGAGAGCCTGCAGATGAACGTTAAGAAAACACCCAAAATTACTCAAACTGTAGAAATTGATATAGTGTTCTACACATACCTTTCTCCAACTACTATAATAAATCTCCAACCTTTTTTTTTTATCATCAAACTAAACAGCAGATAAAATATATCCATTCAATAATCTTCCTTATATTGATTTTTTCCCAACACATTTGTGAGCTAGAATATGACATGCTTATGATACAATACTATACTTTAGTAGATATATTATCCCACTTCATTATAAACAGAAGCGTATAACATGGTCATTAATCTGTATATAACGAACAAGATGTGCAATGTATACAAAATCAAAGAAAGAACGTACTTGTGGAAAGCTTTCTGAATCTGTCTTTGACTTGCATCCTTTTCGACTCCTAGTACCTGATAAATTTCAAGCAAGATACATGTTTGAAATCGTCAGCAAATACACTTGATTTCAGTGAATTTCTAAACTCATATATTTCTAGAACAGGACCGCTAATATTTGTTTTTTAAGAGAACTTCTAATTTATCATCTCAAATTTAAAATCTCGAAATTTCTTTTCTACTTCCTAACCATTGTACAAATTTACATCTGCCGTATTGACCCTATATTTGGTTCCCGTTAAAGAGACTGTACTCATATTCATAATCTCACATAAAAATGCCCATTTTATCAAGTTAAATAGCTGATATCTTAGTACAACAAAATCAATATCCACGTCATACTATCTTACGATTCAAGCGTCAAAGGCGTCTTTTTAAATACATACAAAGTTCGCGTAAAACCTAAGACCATTGTACAAATTTACATGGGGTTTAGCTAAATTACTACAAGGACTACAGTAAACACACGTATCTTTCGTGTGTCCTAAGTTATAAAAAATTAACCTAAAAATCCGCATTTTCTATACAGTTCTATCTATAAACACAGTGGCGAAACAACGAAGAGGCACGGCCCGCCTACGATGTCTATAAACCTCTATATTTTTAGTATTTTTCTCATGACAAAACCTAAATTTTTTCTTCCTAGCTATATCACTGATCAAATACTATATATATGTATAGACAACAATAATCAAATTCCTTTTTTTAATAAAAAGAAAACAAAAAACAAACATATATTTGGAAATAAAGAAAAAAAAAAAAGAAGATAAATGTACCTTATAAGGATCGAGAGGAGATTTTGATTCGACTGAAAATATTAACAAAAATATAAAACTTATTATTGAGAATATTATTTTTGTACTAGTATGATTGTTCTTCTTCATTTGCGAATCCAAAATAAGATAATTTGATAAGAAATTGAGGGAGTGATTTTCTGCGTTACGATTATTTTATGTTTGTATGGTTATGTATTTATATGTATAGGTTCCAGAGAGCACCAGAGGATTCCAAAGACGTTAAGGAAAGAAATAAAAAAAGAAAAAAGCGAGAGGGAAACGTGGCGTTTGTAAGTTTGTTCCACGATTGCCAACCAATAGGATTTCAGGGTTTTTATATATGCCACCACATCATATATCCCGGTCTAACACTATACCTGGCAAAATGGGTGGGCGGACGGGATTAGATAACGGGTCAAAGGTTGTATGGGTTGAAACGGGTGCAGGTCCAAACCGGTAATGCGGATCAAATGGGTATGAGTCAAAACGGGTTGGGTGTAGATTAACCCATATTTTTTGATATTTTTTAATGGTATTTTAACATTAATAAATATATATAAACATCATATATATATATATACATGGTTGGGAAACTTGTGGTGTCAGGGGGGCGAGGCTGCCTCCTCGGTGAATATAACATAATATATATTAAAGTGAATCTGATCGAAAGTTCTTTTATAGATGTGTGAGAACAGAAAATAATTATTAATTATAAAAGAGGTGAAATAATAATTTAGCTTAATTAA
>JANDBE010000028.1:18162415-18176747 GCA_024320915.1 Erigeron philadelphicus
AATCATAAATTGTGCAAAGATATAAAAGATCCTATATGACACCTTCGTTTAAATGACAACTAAGATTTTTGTTTATTGGTCAAAATGTTATAATTTTTGCTTATTTTAAATTTATAAATAATATTATAACTGTTAATATATTTTTTATTTACTTTTTCACGGGTTTAATCTAGTTAAGTAATAAACGAAGTGATGAGTTACAGACCCTCTCGGAGTCTGAGTGACTTAATATATACACTTTGCCTAATAAACATTTGACTCCAAATTTATTCCCAACAAAATAAAATAACATCATCATTTTAAAATTTAAAATCAATCATAAACCCTAGAAGAATTCTGTAACTAATCTTTTTCTTTAATCTTTTTGTTCTTCTTCTTCGTCGCATCTAATTTCTTTAATTTTAATTATAGTATAGTATTATCATAACAGCCTTATATTCCCATCCCCTATATATATATAATATTGTTTCTTATGTGCAGAATCTGGGGGTGAGGATGGCTTTGTCAGTATCTGACTTACCTGCGATGTATACATTGCTTTCAAATTCACTTAGCGGCGACGAATCCTTGCGTAAACCTGCCGAATCCACACTCGCTCAATCCGAAAACTTGCCAGGCTTTTGTTCCTGCTTAATGGTATATATCTATATCTATATCTATATCTGTATATATATATATGTATGCTTTTGTATATAATGTGTTAGTTTTTTGTTTTTAGGGTTTTTGAAATGTTAATGTAGTTGAATATGATTATAAGATATATATTGAAATATCGATTATGATTATAACAATGTAGGGTTTGTAAATGATGTTAAATTTGAGAAATAAGTTTTAGAAATAGCTATACGTTCGATTTCGTGTATTACTACGATTGGTTTTGACATGATAGGAATACTTTGTTAACGTACGAGTTTGTACTGAATATTTGAAATATAGATGAGATTAGAATGTGTGACATATCTGATAGGAGCAGTTCTGGAAAGATAGAATGTACGAGAATTTTAAATGTTCAAGAATTGAGTGGTTAACAGGAGAAAGAAATTATGATGGGATGGCCTGTGTTTTGATGTTTTATATTGTGCAGGAAGTTATTACCGCAAAAGACTTAGTATCTCAAGCAGATGTTCGGTTAATGGCATCATTGTATTTCAAGAATAGTATCAATCGGTACTGGAGGAACAAGCGTGACTCATCGTAAGTCATGTATATTATGTTAGTTCGTTTTGTGCTTGATATTTGATATTTTTGATGTTAAGTTGAATATCATAGGCATTTAAGCGTATCATATGAATTTTATTAACATTTCTCTTCGTGAGAAAAAAGATCCATATCAGCCTATACTATTGTCAAATGATCACTTTAGGGATTAATTCATAGCGTGTGAAAAAATTAAATACTTAATTGCATTCAGTAATATTATTGTTGTACATCTATTTTAGCAATGCCAGGGTCCCCATCTTAGTGATATTAGATGTGATTATGGTACTACTGATATGCTATGAACAAATAGTTCTTTGATGTTTTTATTTATTGAGTTCCCTTTCATACTTCATCTTTTATGTTATAGATACGACATACGAAGATTAGGAGACCAGCTTAGTGCAATATAAGTAGATAAAATAAACAACTGTGATCAAGAATCATATCAATAAGACTCATGGAGCAGGCCTAGAAATATAAATAATTGTCATCTTATAATGCATTGACTATACGAGCAATAGTCGTAAGTCATTACACAGGTCAAATCTAGTTAAAGGGTTCTCCATATACTAAGTAGATAAGGAAATAAAAAAACATAATTTGTTTGAATATAGGAAATTTGATCCTAGTTGCTCTTTGAGCTACTACGCATCCTTACTCATAGTATAGTGCAAGTTAGGTCGCTACTGATACAATTAGTAACAGATAAAGAAATAAGCAATTAGGCAAATGTAAAATACACATTCTTTTTCAGTATTTAGCCCAAATGCTTCTGATAGCATGCTTTTCAATTCCAAATGTTTTGTCACCTTAAGGTATACCTAGGCCGAAATGCTATGTTTATCCTTTCCTTTTTCTCTCTTCTTTTAATCCACGTCTTTTTTAGTTGATCATAAATAGTGTTCCGTAAATACCACTTGGGCTGCATAATTAGTCTTCTAGGAAAGTGTCACCCACCATCTCAGATAGTTAGGATCGCTTAACGGCCCGGTTAGAATTTCGTATCTCCAATTGGTTAGCAACTACTTTCTGTTTTAAGATGCCAGTATAGAAAGCCATAAAATATTGTGAATGCACTGTAGTAAAAAACAAATAAGTATTTTTTTCAGCATATTAAATATTTGAACATACTTGATCTCACTGGAATCCTATTACATATTATATTATATATTATATATATAGATGATACCAACAATAATAACAATGGAAGACTTATAATATAACCATATAGCATTCATAAGTTAACATCTCAGGAGTTGTGAACATAATAACATATTATAACAATGGAAGACTTATCTCATAATATAATATATCCAAGGATACCTTAGGTAAACGATATAATCCTTTATTTACATAGCATTCATTAGTTAATATCTCGGGAGTTCTGAACATGAGTTTCTATTTCCAATCTACTAACCAAGAGTTGCAGAAAACAAGCCTCACTTGAATAAGTTTAACCTATTAATCTTGTACCTCTAGTCTGAAGCTATGCTGTCCTATGCTTGTATTTCTTTTTATAGTTATATTTTTTTGTAGTTTTTAATGTAAAAGAAGTAACTGCAGAGGTCTTACCAAAGAGGAGAAGTCACATTTGAAGCAGAAGTTGTTGTCCCACTTGAGAGAAGAGAACTATCAGGTGGGAACCACATTACAGTGTCAAAATTACCAGTTCACTAGCTTTTTTTGGCAACTTAAGGATATTTTATAAATTTTAAATTTTTTCGTATTTAATACTTATTCTGCAGATTGCTTTGACATTGGCTGTTCTAATATCCAAAATAGCTCGTATCGACTATCCCAGAGAATGGTATTATTCCTGATCACTCCGTAGTTACATTGACTGTATTGTATTATTCAGTTTATAAGGAGGGTTACCACGCTGAGGTTAATACACAACATCTGTTGATTAATCTGTTTCTTGTGTATTTTTAATTTATGTTTATTGTTATTTATTGACTTCTGCTCTATTTATTTGTGGACTCACTGAGTTGGTTACCTGATCAGGCCCGAGCTCTTTTCAGTTCTAGCTCAACAACTTCAATCAGCAGATGTTCTTGCTTCACATAGGATCTTTATGATTCTCTTCCGAACATTGAAGGAGTTGTCTACCAAACGTCTCACTTCAGACCAAAGAAACTTCGCTGACGTATACATTCTTAAATTACATTCATGCAATTTCTTTCTTTATTAATTTTTTTGTCTCTCTACTTCTCAATGGGTATACTTCACCATTCTTACTGTGTGCTTTCTACTGATGTTGCTTGGGCAGATAGCATCCCAGTTTTTTGACTACAGCTGGCGTCTCTGGCAGAGTGATATGCAGACTATACTAAATGGCTTCGCTTCTCTTGTTCAAACAACAAATCTAAATAGTTCTCATGATGAACTTCACTTAACATGTGAAAGATGGTTTTTGTGCTCAAAGATAATTCGTCAGCTGATAGTTTCAGGGTTTCCTAGTGATGAAAAGTCATTGCAGGTACTCATGTCGCCGAGGATTAGTAATTTATATTTTGTCGTTAGTAATACTACCCATATATTATGTTGTTGTATATCATCTTGTAGGAGGTTCGGCCTGTCAAAGAGGTCTGCCCTTCGCTGTTGAAAGCAATTCAATCGCTCCTTCCATTTTGTGAGTGTCCCTGTTACAATATTAGAAATTACATTAAAGTGAATGATTGTGAAAGTTATTTCTAATCTAAAGAAAGTCACCTACTACTTAAACAATATTAAACATTCAATTGCAGATTCATCTTTTGGGGAACATTATCCAAAACTCTTTGAATTTATCAGAAAGGCATGTACCAAGTTGATGAAGATTTTAGTGGCCATTCAGACAAGACATCCTTACTCATTTGGGGACCAGTGTGTCCTCCCCTTAGTGATGGACTTCTGTTTAAACAAGATCATAGATCCTGAACCCGAAATAATATCGTTCGATAAATTTCTTATCCAGTGTATGTCAATGGCAAAAATTGTTCTGGAATGCAAGGAATACAAGCCAGTAATGACTGGACGTTTGATTGATGAGAATGTGGTCACTCTCGAGCAGAGAAAGAAAAACATTTCGGGGGCTGTTGCTGGTGTGCTCACATCACTTTTGCCCAATGAAAGGGTTGTACTTTTGTGTAATGTATTAATAAGGAGGTATAAAGCATTTTTTTTAGTCAATTCATCTACTATAATAATCTGCAGTTATATGTTGAGGCGGCAGTGTCAACCCCTGTATTTTTGAATAAGATTCGGGTTGTTTATAATTTCAAAACGGTCATATGTGCCAAATAGTTTTTTTTTTCTAACTGAAAGGTAACTAAAAAGGCCAAACAGACTGGAAGGTGCTTGCCGTCTATGTTCATTGCAGGCAAATTCTTAATCATTCATTCAATGATTTAAATTAGGAGTATTATTGTAGTAACAATGTTTCTGCAGTCATATTTATTCTTGTTATACTTAGTGTAGAAGTTAAAAGTTTAAGAAATGGACAAAAAGTTTATATTACCAAACTCCTTCTGCCACCCATTTTGCCATCTGTTATATGGATGGCTTCTTTTACTGCTTATATGTGCTGACTGAACTTTAGCATGTATCAGTCTTGTTTTTTCTAATAAAGAAGGAATAGCATGAAAACTTGACTGCTTTACTTGAACTAAATGCTTTGAGTGGGTTTCAGTTATGTAATCTATTTTTCATAATGTAGTAAAAGCTAGCTGTTGTTTCTGTATCAGGTACTTTGTATTAACAGCAAGTGATTTGGAGGAGTGGCATCAGAACCCCGAGGCTTTTCATCACGAGCAGGATGCAGTTCTTTGGTCAGAAAAGCTGAGGCCATGTGCTGAAGCACTATACATTGTTTTGTTTCACAATCATACCCAAGTAGGTTTAGTTGACATTTGGTTGCTCTCTTGATTCTTCTATACAGATCTTTCTTTTAGCTTTGTGTTTTGTATGTGCAGCTGCTAGGTCCTGTTGTTGTTTCTATTCTTCAAGAGGCTATGAATGGTTGTCCTCCTTCAGTAACTGATATTACTTCAGGGTTGCTTCTAAAGGATGCTGCTTATGGTGCTGCTGCATACATCTATTATGAGCTATCAAATTATCTCAGCTTCAAGGATTGGTGTGCCTTCTCTGCCTTTCTACGCACTGTATTCTATTATTAGTTATATTTTGTCTTTTCTATGAGATAAACTGTACTTACTTTTGCAGGTTTAATAACGCCTTATCATTGGAACTGACAAATGATCACCCCAACATGCGCATCATACATAGAAAAGTTGCACTTATTCTTGGTCAATGGGTTTCTGAGGTAGCATAAAGTTTAATTTTTGCTGGTGGATTCTTGTTTTCTTATATTCTCTTCTTTTTTAACTCATATATGATTCATGCATGAAGTAGTATTTTGCAGCTATTTATATTAATTTTTTATTTTTGTTAATGATGTCACAATGTAGTGACAGTAATTTAGTGTGTCGCCCACTTTATCTCATGTGGCTAGCTACTCACTAGGCTAGCTACTCACTAGTCACTAGTACATGTATTCTGCATTTGATATGCTTTCATGGAGCTGTGTTTAATGTTTTTTCAGATTAAAGATGATACTAAACGACCAGTGTACTGTGCTCTGATCAAGCTGTTGCAGGACAGAGACTTGTGTGTCAGGGTATGGTGGAGTCTATAAACTTCTTCAGTTCACAAAGGCTTGCCTTTAGTTTGTTGCTAAATTTTACCATCTAAAAGTTTTACTTTGTTTATTGACATGAATCTGTTTTTGGGTATTTAAGCTGGCAGCATCGCGGTCATTGTATTTCCATATTGAAGATGCAGCCTTTTCGCAGCAAGAATTTTCTGATCTTCTTCCAGTTTGTTGGAAATTGTCTTTTAAGTTGGTCGAGGATGTCCAGGAGTTCGATTCGAAGGTAGATGTATCTTATGAATTTCTTACGTTTTACTATCCTTGCTTCTGTTTTTAATGGTTTAGAACTGAACTGATCATACTTTCAGCGGTTTGAACCTGTTTTGTAGTTCCTTTCACTCAAATTTCTCTTTGATAACTTCATATGTAGTTCAATACTATTCCATTCTTGTGGCTGAGTAGAACTAAGTCCACAATCTCATTATATGCTACATGATGAGCGTTATTTTTGTTGCTCACATTCTGCCCATAAAACGAAGTCTTGCATGCTAGGAAAATTTCTAACCATCACCAAGGGGTCTAGTGGCAAAGAGTCCTCTTTTCTTACTAGAGGGGTCAAGTTCGAATCTTGTCCTACGCAAATATCTTGGGGGTGGCCAAAGAAAAAGCTGGAACCTGCCATGGGGAAAAACCCGGTTAAACAATATTAAATATTTTTGTCGCCAAGTAACCCGAACAGGCAAAACCTCCTCCATTGACCCATTCATACTATGAAAGTTTCCATGGTCACCATAAATATCAATTCAGTTACATGGAAATTGTGAGATAAAAAAATGTAATATGGAATTCTGAATTTATGATGCTTAAAAGTACGTGAATATCTTCTGTAAATTAGTAAAGTTGTGTTTGTGTGCATTTTTGGTTAATTACCTGAAATTTTTTCCTCCCAATGGTTTATTTTATTCAGTTATTGTGATTGCTTTCTCTGTCCAGTTACGCTACACTTATTTATTTATAATGTCTGATTCCATGTATTGCTGTTATGATTTTCAGGTTCAGGTTCTAAACACAATATCTGTATTGATTGCCTATGTCGGTGACGTCATTCCATATACCGATGAATTGGTTCAGTTTTTTCAAAAGGTATTTAAGTCAATTACTAAATTGGTCCAGTTGCATCTATTATAATTATAATGAGTCTTGTCTGATAAATGAACCAGAAAGGCAAGACCTACTGATAATATGAGTGTTTGTTTTAGTAGTATGAATTCAGTTTGTGTACCTATCATTTGACATTCATATGTATTATGAAATACTTGGTCAGCCTAACTTGAAAATAATGTCTTTTGAAGTCATGGGAGGAATCTTCTGGTGAAAGCCTTTTGCAGATTCAGCTTTTAACTGCCCTCAGGAACTTTGTAATCGCTCTTGGTTATAAGTCCCCTCTGTGTTACCCTGTGCTACTTCCTGTTCTAGTAAGCGGACTTGATGTTAACAGCCCTGATGAACTCCTGGAGGATAGTATGCAGGTATTTGAATCTTCTTTTTAATTACTAATAAGTGGAGGTGTCATTTTTGGACCATATACTTATTAATGGGCTGATTGCCTTTGCTTGCATCAAACCGATAAATTAGAAAACTTAAGATAAAAGAGGGACATATTGTAATTTATCCAAAGCCTAGTTTTATAATGCATACAACATGCACATTCGAAGATCTAAATGATATGTGTAATGATAATTTCTTTGTAATCATTAAGATTACATAATTGTTTATTAGAAATTGATACTTTGGAAAAAAGAAGTGTTTGGAGCTTAACTCAACCCTGCTATTTATGCGCTTGTTTAAACCCATTACCCAACCTGAACATCTTCACTCTAATACTAAGAAACTTCGTATTCATTCCGATGATAACAATTTGGCATGCTACCTGTGCAGCTATGGGAAGCCACAATTTCTAATGCCCCGTCAATGGTCCCACAACTGTTGGGATACTTCCCTTCTTTGGTGGATATACTGGAAAGAAGTTTTGATCACTTGAAGGTTTAAACAAAAGCTTGTTCTAGCTTTGTTTATAATGCATGGAACAACATGTTAATCATCACATTTTCATGTAAATTATAGGTTGCTGCCTCTATCACCGAAGATTACATAATTTTAGGGGGAACCGAGTTTCTGAGTATTCATGCTTCAAGTGTTGCTAAGCTTTTCGATGATGTTGTGGGAAATGTCACTGATAAAGGCTTACTTTCGATACTACCTGTCATTGATGTTCTCATTCAGGTATCATATATAGAGGGTTTTTGGTTTATATTGACAATCTTGTAAGAAATATTTATCGTTTTACCTGTTATATGCTATTATATTAATTATATAAAGAGAAATGATATCCTCCTAATAATTATCTCTACTACATTATAAAGCATTTGTTCCCGCCAATTTTTTCCAACTTCTCAACAAAGTTTTTGAAAACCCTATAATGCCCCTCTTATTTGTTCACTAATTTAAATATATTTACCTAAAATAACTATAATACTCTTAGTAGAAAACTCAGCCACTCAATTTCATCTCTCTCCTCAAATCTCAACTAGTCATTCTCTCCTCTATAAATTAATTTATTCCTCTTATTCATTCAAAATCTTTTATCTCAAAAATCGTACGTCGATAAATTATAAAAGTTATATTGGTGTTCTCAAAATTTCATGCTCTTTCATTAAAGAGGACATTCGATATACTTTCGACGGATTTTTATATCCGAGGGCGGAGCCCGTACGGCTAAGGCATTTGGTTATCACACTCTATGACCTATCACCTATCACACTCTATGACCTATTACCCCCACCATCTCACCGCCGCAACGCGCGGGTACTTTCTCTCGTATTAAATATAATATCTCTACAACTTTCTTTTAGGTTTAAGTGTAGGATATTGTTTGCATTGTTTAGTATTTCGTTGATAGTTATACCTCTTTTGCTTTGCTGGTCACAGTGTTCTCCTACTGATGGGCCACAATTAATCAGCAGTACCCTTCAGGTATGTTATGTGTTTGTGTGTTGGTAAAAGTGGCAAAATGGGCAGTTGGGTAACAGGTCAAATGGGTAGTTATGCGGTGTTTGAAATTAATTTTGTGTTATATATGATTACAAAAATGTGTCTTTTATAGATATATTCAGAGATTAGTGTGTTAAATACGATTAAAAAGTTATATTTCTTCAATAACAAATCTGTTTATTCCACAAACTGATTTAGTAGGTTTTATGCATTAAGAATACACTTTTGAATTATTCTCTTTCTAGCTTTTCATTAGTTGTTTGATATATATACGTCCAAAATTATCATCTTAATAAGTCAATGGGTCTAAAAGGCTACTTCTAGGTGTGTGCCTCTCATTTTATCTGTGGTAATATATTTGCATTGATAAAATACGTTGTGCCTTTTATCCTTTATTTCTCAAGACTTCATGTTAGAGGTTGATGTACTTCGTGTTTTAACAATATGTCAGAAAATGATTGTTGTATGCTTAACTGGAGACGACCGGGTTCCTACCAGTACAGCTGTAAAAGCATCTGCAGCTGCCACTCTGGCACGGATTCTGGTAACAAATATCAATTTTCTGGCTCAGTTAGCATCAGAACCATCCCTTTTGATGCTCCTTCAGAATGCTGGTTTCCCTGCTGGAGAGAACATTCTTTTATGTCTGGTTGATGTATGGCTTGACAAGGTTAGTTATTTTGAAATTATTATCTATTGGGATTTAGGAATGATAAGAATGGTATTAGATATTTGACTATCAGTTGAACACTAGTACCGTATATGTCTTATGTCCTGTTACACTACTATTACATTATCAAAACAGGTGCTGCAGATCTACAGGTTGAAACTCCGAGTTTAACCACTTGTGCTGTTTTTACAGGTTGACAATGTAAACTATATTCAGAAAAAGACATTTGGATTTGCACTCTCTATAATTTTGACATTAAGGTTACCCCAAGTACTTGATAAGTTAGATCAAATACTAAGGTATGTAACTGACCGTTGGTTTGCTGGATCCTTGTTTCAAAAATATATGAGTTCTCTTTGTTAATTGTTGTGCATTTTCATATCTGTGGCAGTGTATGTACAAGTGTAATTCTGGGTGGAAGTGAAGACACCACTGAAGACGAGTCCAGGTTACAATTTATAAATTAGTTCATACATAGTTAATACTCTGTCAAGCTATGTTTACTGTAGAGATGGAAAATTGGGCCAGTTGGGTAAGGAGTGAAAACAAAGTGTTATTTGGGAAGGGCCGTGTCAGTTTTCTACCGAAAACACTTTTGTAAAAGTTTTTATTTTTCTTTTGATAAATATTAACATTTTGTTATGATGGCATAATTATATTTTTACAATTGTAAATTGGTTTAGTGTATTTGTAGTAGGTTGTATGCGTAAAAAAGTACACTTCGGGTGAAATTTGTTGGACCTATTTTATCTGTTTCCTTTTCAGTTAAGTTAAAATCAGAATATTCGACCTATTAAAAGTAAATATAAACTGAATCAAAACTCGACATGTTCATACTTGATACTTCATATGTGAATCGGCCAAAATCGCTATCTCCAGTACTCTGCCAGGTCCATTGTTCTTATATTTTTGTTTAACTGAATTTAATCTTCATTCTTAATTATTGTTCTATAACTGCAGCAGTGATAATATGAGCTCTAGCAGACCTCAATTTCCAAGTAAAGAATTCAGGAGGAGACAGGTAAATACAGTTATATGAATGGCACATTTGTGAATACATCTAATTTTACAACATCTCGACAAACGTAACATTTATCATATTTATTTCTTATGTTTGCAGATGAAGATCTCAGACCCTATAAATCAATTGTCACTGGAAAATTCGGTGAAAGAGAACCTTCAAACTTGTGCTAGTCTTCATGGAGAGGCCTTTAATACTGCCATGGCTAGAATGCATCCTTCAGCACTTGCCCAACTAAAGCAGGCTCTTAAAATGGCATAGTTATTCCAATTTCATTCTTGGATTATCCATTCTTTATCTTTTACCAAGTAGGACCAGACTTGGGGGAAGAAACACCTACTGTTCTTTACAAGGGAAAAGCATGAGGTAAGCTATCAAGTGGCTTGTTGTCTCAAGTTAGTCCAATTGTTTTTTGTGTCGATGTGTGTGTACGAAGCTAGCATTTTGGCATGTCATTACTCATCATGTGTGTATGTCCGTTTTGGGAAAATAGCATCGGGTATTCCATAAAGAATTAACTAGTGAAAACTTGAATGCGTGATTCTTATATGCAAGCATTATATGTTTTAGTTTTGTGTGTATCCATATTAGAGGGGTGGGTTTGGGTAACATGTCAATATGTTTGAGTCAAAACGGTTATATTTTAAGACAAGTCCTAATAGGTTGGCTTTTACACTTGCATTTTGTCCTTTCCTAATTTTAAATATCGATGATGTATTTATATGAATATAAAACCTTCACTATTAATATGATTAACCGTTGGGTATTGATCCTTTTGGTATGTGTGATGAGTTAATGACCTATCAACCTATAGGTTGTGGGCTTTAGACCCATTATTGACACTTCGTAAATGTGTAGAGGATATGTTTTATTATTGTGTAGTTGCCTTTCAAAATATGAATAAATGAATACAATGATTAGTTTATCAGGGTGTATTTATGAGGTTTAATACATTTCAGAGGATCTTGCGGGATTCACATTCAACTCTGAAGCTGAATATTTGTTTTGACAGGTGGTGTATGGCGTTTGGGATGCGGGTGGTTTACATATTTTTGTGGTTGAATTTTGGGGCTGGATTTCTTTGCGATTGGTTTGAATTAAGGTTGTGGTTATTGAAGATTGCACAGCAGCAGTGTAAATAGTGTGGTCCTTCATTTCTATTTTTTAAAGGTGTGAGGGTCAGCATATTTCCTTTTCAGGTTTTACTACGAGTAACCTTTTACGGCAAATGCCTTGTAAAACTAGAAATTTTGGTTGCAGTTACTGCACCATCATTCAACTTTGTCAAAGCCATTGGCTTATTACTTGTATCTGAGGAATCTGGAAATTAATTTGAAATTTCTGTGCCATTTGTTACGGGGCATATGATCTTGAGTATAGTTGGTAAGAGCTGCTGTTGCATTTATGACATGACTTACTGTTACATTAGTTCTCTTTAACATTTGCCAGATTGCTGATTTGCATTACTAAAACCTTTTCGAGTAATATGAATTTGTACTGATCATCGAAATATTGCTCCATGCAAGTTTGGTGGAAGTTGCGACAACCAAAGACGAGAATGAGATGCGACCTACATCAGTAAACTAAAAGATAAAACTGCTACTACCAACGTGAGACAACATAAACTGGTTTGGTATATGTTTGTTAGGATTTGTAACTTAAACTGGATTGTGAATTTATTACAAACTTAGTATAATTTATGTTTTCTTTGCATGTAGAGTATATTATTTTTATTACTCCCGCCGTCTCATATAAAATGTCCAATTTTGACTTGTCAAGTCTATTGTTTTCAACTTTGATAGTATAAATTTTTGTTTGTATTATATAACAATTAATATAAAGTATATGGACGGATTGAGTTTTAAATATATCTTTCATTAATATTATTTTCATCAACTACTACATAATGCAGACAAAGATACTTATGGTCAAAACTGAAATACTTAGACAAGTCAAAATTCAACATTTAATATGGGATGAAAGGAGTGATTTTTAGAATGTTATTAGTTTAAAATAAAGGCTTGCGATGTTGAACTTTTTATTCATATAGTTGTTTAAATCGGATGACCAGTAACTAGTTTTCTAAAAGATCTATATTCAAGAATTAAACCAAATATGGTGATCTATAATCCAGTTTTCCGCCATTGATAGTCTACGCCAATGGGTTGCCATGTAGAACCAACAGGGTGTCTAGCATCGCTCCCAATAGTGTATGTGTGCACACATGTTTGTCTATAGGGATATGTATCCCTGTGTTTTAATAATCTTACTAAAAAGAGTGTAAATGATCAACACAACTACAACTACTGAATACATTGTAATAATTGAGTAATAAAGTGTCACGGGTCTGTGAGCTGATTGATAACTTGCACGATACATTTTTCTATTACATGATAATAACACATTTTCTATCATGGTGTAATGAAAGTACAAAATTTAGCATAATTTCCAAATTAAGAACAAATGGTAACGTAAGTTTTGTATGCAAATTACAACAAATTCTTGAACTAATCATTGCATGATCTAAGAACAACTAATGAAAACTTACTTTGGATTAATAATTAGCTAAGCATTCCATTGTGTGCACTTATAACGTCTAGCAAGGCGCAAGAGAGAAGATTACAAGTATCAAGTTATTACATGCTTAAGAAGTAACAATTTAATCTACCGTAATAACCTTACAAAAACTTCTATACATTCTTAAGAATGTAAGAAAAAGCTTCGAATGTCTTTACACTTTTGGTGAACCTTCTTTTGGTTTTCAGTCACAAGCTTTTGACTTTTATTTTACTAGAGTAATTACTAATACATGATTTTAACATTCAGTCGACAACCTTACACGAGACTTGTCATCCCTAAAGATCGAACTCAAGACTTTAGATAAAACCTGAGAGTGTCTCTGACCAGTTGGACTAGTCATCATTGGCCTAATACATGATTACATGTACACTCAATTACTCGTCAATTAATATTATATTTATGTGTTATTTCTTTTAATCTTCTATTTAGGTTTTTCTTTTTCTCTTATGTTTTAAAATAAGTTAGTCGTTCTTTCTTTCGTTTTTGTTTTTTCTACAATCTGTTCTACAATGTTAATATGTTGTCGACGTTCATTCGCCTTTTATTTTCATAATAAGTTGTATGGCAATTTTCATTTATCTCTTGTGTTCTACAAATAATAATATAATGTTAATTAGTACATTTTTATTTGGTTTTTTCCATTTTATCATGGTTTCTTTTGTTTAAGTTGACATTTTATCACATCAATAAGTGTAAGATTTCTTAGGGCAACGCCTAGAAGATATATCTCATTGTCCCTTAACTATAATCACACGGTTTAAAAAAGTACAGTAACCGCATGTATCACCATATATATTTGATATATTTCCAATAGATGACTGTAGAGGTGCAAGAAAAAATCGATTAAGCGAACCGACTCGATTTGTAACCGGTAACTGATACTGGTTAGTAACCGGAATAGTAAAAACCGATTATAGGTTATGAGAAACCGTCGGTTACTAACCGAATACTCATTTCAAAACCAAAACTGATTATTAACCAGTTAACCTATAACCAGTTAATTATTCCAAATAATAACCGGTTAACCGGTTAATCACATATTATATTTATATATATATATATATATATATAAATAAGTATCCATATATATATCAATATCAATCATATTATATGCATACACTGATATATAACCGGAACGATCACACCGCCAGTCAATCAGATGATTTCTTAAGCTTTCAAT